>BLSH010017864.1:310594-322910 GCA_018402905.1 Glandirana rugosa | reverse complement strand
TTGCCCCCCCCCCCCCCCAGTAAAATCAAGGATCGTACAGACATTAGGTAAACCATATTAATTTCACAAATTTTGTTTAAGCATTACCCAAAATCCCAGAAACACAATCCCCCTGTCTCCACATTCAGGTACGAGACTCATGTACCTAAGTTGGTCAACTTAATCAGAAACCGTATGGTATGGTTCCAAGAGACCAAAGTTGGGTGGAGCTCTTACAGGACAGGATAATCCGTTTCTTGGTATAAAAGAGCAGAAGGGTAAAAAGGGTACTTATAGCCCTAGTAGTAGCCAAGGGTTCAACCACGTGTAACAAGCATGCCTCAACTGAAATGGGGATTGTTATGGAGGTGACTGACTGTATACATTTTGCTATATCTTTCCAGTATGGTTTAATAGAAGGTCAGTCCCAAAAAACGTGCATAAAGTTTGCAAGCTGTGCAGAGCACCTCCAGCATAAGGAATATTGACCTCTAAACATTCTAGCCAACCTTGCTGATAAGATAAATTCTATGGAGAAATTTATATTGAATCAGACAATCCCTGGTGGAAACCAGGCATTGAAATAATACCCCCCAGATATCGTCCCAATCATCTCTGTCTAGGCCAGGGGCTACTGTTTCCCATGCCACCCTGCACCTTGCCATTGTTGAGGCCATCTCAGGAAAGAGGTCTTTATAAATGCTAGAGACTGGTTTGGGTAGTTGGTCACTGCGCTCCAGATGCTTCCTGATGATGGCCCGTTCTGATTGGTCGCAACGCATCGCAGCTTGATCACGTCATCATGACACTTCCGCCCACGTTTGAAGCAGGGGATCGAACCAAGCCGACATTATAGATGGCATACAACCACCAGGGCCGATTTCCCCATAAGAAATCATCTGTTTTACACGCCAGGTGCCAGGATGATAAGACACCATACCATGTAAGTGGTTTTACTTGTTTTTTATGCTTTTTACAATAAACTCGTTATCTGGATGTTACTGCACTATGAGATTTTCTGTTTCATCACACATGCTATTGTGATGATGGAGTCCCTATTCAGCAGCTGACAGTCTCCAGAGATCTACAGGGGTCACCCCACAACACGCATTTGACTGCACCAGAGATGGTGGGTCACTGAAGTGGGGTGAGTGTACATATATGTGTGGCACCTAGTCCGAGCACTTGTACAGCACCTTATAAGATTCTGGCACTGAGCACTTCATCTGCATTGGGACTTTATTTATGGACTAGAGTTCAATATATTTGTAGTAGCATGGTTACATGTAGGAGCGCAGTGTCGCAATATTGCACTGAGCGCTTTATCTGCATTGGGACTGTATTTACAGATCTGAGTTCAATCTATTCATATTAGCATGGTCACATGCAATAGCGTGGTATAGCATCATTATTTCAACTGTGGATTTGCAGCATTGGCAAATTTTGCCACTGCAGCTGATTGCAACCATCTTGTGATGACCATTTATTGTATTCTGTGGCGCTGAAATATTTATTTGATTGAGAGACCTCTCTTGAACCTGCCCATGAGCGACAACGCCGCTTGCAGGGAGGGCCGGTGTCCTGAATGAACAATACCAAGTCATTTGCATAAAGGGCTGTCTTTTCAGTCAGGGTGCCTATGCTAATGCCCTGTATTTTAGGAGATGAGCACAGCACAATCGCCAGAGGCTCCATAACCAGTGCAAAGAGCCCTGGTGAAAGTGGGCGCCCCTGCCTGATGCCTCTCGACAAGATAGGAAGACATTTGATATCCCACCATTCAGGTGGAGGGCAGCCACCAGGTGGTCGTACAAAAGAGAAATCCACTTTAGGAAGATGGTGCTAAATCCCATGCATTGCAATACACATGTCATGTACCCCCAGTCAATGGAGTCAAAGCCTTCTCTAGGTCAAAAAACACCAGGGCTCCCCCAGAAGAGCTTTCATTATCTATTTGAGTGAGTGTAAACACTTTCCTGATGTTAATGTCTGTGGATTTGTGTGGCATGAACCCCACCTGGTCAGGTGATATCAGTTGGTGTAACACCTTCATCAATTTGTTTGCTAGTATCTTAGTCAATATTTTAAGGTCCATATTAAGCAGTGCTATGGGCCGGTATGAGGAACAATGAAGAGGGTCCTTATCCGGCTTAGGCAGGAGCACAATATGGGCCTCGCAGAAGGACGCCGGTAGAGATCCTGCGTCCAAACTGTCTTAATATAACTGTAATAGCCTAGGGGATAGGAGATCTAGATATTGTTTATACCATTCTGCAGGGATCCGATCAGGACCCGGTGACTTCCCATTTGGAAAGGAGGCAATAGCATTCGCTAGCTCTTTTTCAGTAAAAGGCTCATCCATATCAGCTGCCACCTCTTCTGGTAACACCGGGACCTGGATGGAATCCAGCAGATCCGTCAAACCTGAGGGTCATATGGTGGAACAGGTGAGTATAGATTGGAATAATAAGAGACAAACTCTTGCCTGATGCCTTCCACATCTTTGCCCAAAATGCCCCTGGAGAATAGATGCATGGTGTAACTGTATGGGCCCTAGCATCTGCTGTGAGGATGGCCAACAGTTTCCCATTCTTATCACCCTTTCCAAATAGCTATTCAGCTTAGTGTTTAAAGGAGCATTGTGTTAAACCTTGGTGATGTACCAGTAATGTCCGCTTGGCCATTTGTAGCTCCGCCAGAGAGGAAGGAGAGGACGAGTGTGCATGATCCTGAGCACAGAGTGACTCATGGGCCTGAAGCTCTGCAGACCTAGAGTTCTTTTTCACCCTGGCAGCCTTAATGGTGGACACATACACCCCCCCCATATTGAGGCCTTAAAGTCATCCCACAACACGGGCAGGCCTGTCATGCCCTCATTAAACTCCCAGAATTCTTTTAAATGTGACTGGACCAAAGCCTCGACCAAGAACTCTGTCACCCAGCCCAGGTGCAGTGTGCCTGTGTTTTGTTAAATTAATGATAACCTGCAATGGGATGTGATCGGAGATCCCCCCAGCCAGGTAGCACACCTCTGTAACTAGAGGTAGCAGATCAGGATTAGCAAAGGCGAGGTCAATACGAGAGGATGAGGCACTGACGTGGGAAAGATAGGAGAAACCCTGCTCTCCAGGAAGTTTCCAACACCATAGCTCCTCTAATATCGCTGAGTCCATCCAATGTCTAAGGTAAAGGTTTCGCACCCAAGCTGGATTGGAGGTATCAAGAGTATAGTCAAGAATATTATTGCAATCACCAGCTATAACATTGTACAGTATCTCCTTGTTAAACGGGAGTGGGACATACACATTTGCTATAGCTATGAGCTGAGAGTCAATATTCTACACTAATACCACATATCTACCTTGAGGGTCTGTAACAACATGTTTTAAAGTGCAAGCAAATTTCTTGTGCAGTAAGATTGCAACACCCCTAGCATATGAGGAATGTAGAGAATGTATAGTCCTCTGTATCCAGTTTCTATTTAGGGAGAGTATTTTGCTACCGGTCAAGTGGGTCTCCTGCAAGAGGATCACATGAGAGTTCTGGGATTTGAGGTATTGAAGGACCAATGATCTCTTAAACTTGAAATTTAGCCCATGAACATTCCAAGAAAGAATTTTTAAATTGCTCATACAATGAAGATTTGTATATCATGTAGGCAGGGTATATGCCAGTGAGGGGACAGGAGGGGCGGAACCCAAATTCAGAAAACCATATCCCACTAGACAACAGTGTATTAGCAGTATAGACAATGCAGGGTAATCAAAAAGCAATTGACTTGGGCCAGTCGGGCAAGACAATAAAAGAAAAAAGTTTCAAAAATGTAAAACAATTAAAAAAATAAGAATAGCAAAAACAACTGAGTCATTATTCCAATGCCCTGTTTGGTCCAAGCGAACAGTTTTAACAAAGTAGAGAAACTGCTAGAGAAACTTTAATCCCAAAACCAAAAAAAACAGTAGTGGACTGTTCCAAGAGTTCATCCACTCACAGAAAGGTTTAGTGTTTGTAAAAAACAAAGAAATGGACTTTGTCGGCACGTACACAGGTATTTAGTAAAATCAAATTTATTGAATAATTAAAAGAGTTTTTCAAAAACACCACATATGCATATGTGGTGCCCCACAAAGAGTATCTGACATACAACAGTGTATAACATACATTGATTACCCTAAGTTACCACCAAAACAAAGATCCTCGTGGGACATAATTGAATGTATATACACCAGTGCATACAATGCAATATCATTTGATACGGTGAATGCCCACCTCTGTGGGCATTCACCGTATCAAATGATATTGCATTGTATGCACTGGTGTATATACATTCAATTATGTCCCACGAGGATCTTTGTTTTGGTGGTAACTTAGGGTAATCAATGTATGTTATACACTGTTGTATGTCAGATACTCTTTGTGGGGCACCACATATGCATATGTGGTGTTTTTGAAAAACTCTTTTAATTATTCAATAAATTTGATTTTACTAAATACCTGTGTACGTGCCGACAAAGTCCATTTCTTTGTTTTTTACAAACACTAAACAGTTTAAAATTTCGGGACGTGGCACAATGATTTATAATTTTCAGGGGTCCTCCTGGCCATCGCAGGACACCCATTAACATTTATCCACTCACAGAATGGGTCATGGAGACGTAGGCATAATCCTAATTGCTCTGTATCAGTACCTTAGGCTCCTGCTGTAAATGGATAGGCAGTCACAGATGGAAAAGGTAAACAACCTGTTAAAATAAATGTTAATAAATGAACAGTTTGTAAGTGAAGAACATGGGTATCCACTCCTGGTTCCATCCTGGGAATAAGGAAAATGTAAGTGGCCTTATTGACAAATGCAAGGTTAGACAGGCCTGGTTACCAAGTCTTTCTCTCGGGCAATGGATTCCAGCCAGTCAACTGCATCTGCAGGGGATTCAAAGAATTTAGCAGGGCCCTTATGGATGGCCTTCAGGAGGCTAGGATATAGCATGTTATATATCAGGACTTTCTCCCGCAGGCTGAATCAGTGTTTTCATACTTCAATTCCGGATGACTTTGGGCCTCAGCCAGGATCATATCCCTGTCCCTGAAGTTAAGCAGACGTACCAAAAAAAAGCATGCGGGGGCACCTACAGGCCTTGGGCCAGTGGGCACCCTGTGGGCGCATTCCATGATGTATACAGGAGAGAGCTGTTGTAGGCCCAGGAATTGCTTGAAAAAGGCCTCCGCAAACACTACAGGATTGGGGTCCTGAGAACCCTCAGGGAGCCCTACCACCCTGACATTATTGCATCCACAGAGTGGGCCATGAAGATCTTGTGCTTTTTGCTGGAGGTCAGCCAACGTTTGCATAGCCAAATTAGTAGTGTCTTCCACTGCTGAGATCCAGTGCTCAGCCTCAGTTAAGCAGTCTCTAAATTTGTCCATATCTTGCCCTGCATTCTATAGTTAGAGTGTCTATCTTTCCCTCCACTGAGGACTTACTTTCTGTGATGGCTGCCAGGCTTGCAGATGTGGACCGTCATCATGCAGCATTGGGTCCACCAGAGGGGTCGACGTAGAGTCCTCCATGTCTGAGGCTATTGCTGCAGCCATCCAGGGTTTTGTGTGTACCGCCACTGAAGCAGGGTGTGAGGAAGTGCTGGGCAAGATGGCCACCACACGAGTCCCTGGTGTCTTGGATGGGGGGTTTGTAAAGCTGCCTTCTTGTTTGATTTGCACTTGCCAGTCATTGGGAGAACTGGGGTGGCTCCCCTGACCACAGAGAGATGTTTGCTGAGCAGGATGGCTGAAGTAAACCCAGGATTGAGGCGGATTGTTAAGGTGGATAGAGAGAGCCTCAGCAGAGCATGTCTCTCCTAATTCACATCCTGGCCATGCCCCGATAAATTGACAACTTTGTGTAAAAAAACAAACACGTTTCCATTTTATTTCCACGTTGTACAAAGAGTTGTGGAAAAAAAAAACCATTCAAAAGACTCATTATGCCTCCTAGAATATACATTGGGGTGTTTGCTTTCCAAAATGGGGTACTTTTGTTTGTAATTCCACTGTCCTTGTGCTCCAGGACCTTCAAAAGTATAACAGGTTGTTAGGAAAGTTTATGAATAACTTATGCTCCTAGAATGCCTGACGGTGCTCTCTGCATGTTGGACCTCTGTATGTGGCCTGGTTGTGTAAAAGTCTCACACATGTGGTATCGCCATACTCGGGACGAGTAGCAGAATGTATTTTGGGGTGTCATTTTTTCTATGTACATGCTATGTATTAGAAATATCTTATAAATTGACCACTTTGTGTAAAAATAGAAACGTTTTCATTTTCTTTCCACATTTTTTGAAGACTTGTGGAAAAAAATTAACCGTTCAAAAGACTCATAATGCCTCATAAAATATAATTACATAGTTAGTTAGGTTGAAAAAAGACACAAGTCCATCTAGTTTAACCAAAAAAAAATAGAAAAATTATATATAACCATACAATCCCATATACAATCCTTCACCCACAGTAGATCCAGAGGAAGGCACAAAACCCCAGCAAAGCATGATCCACTTAGTTTAATTCGGGAGGGAAAAATTTCCTTCCTGATCCCCCGAGAGGCAACCAAATTCTCCCTGGATCAACTTTTCCCAAAAATGTTAGTACCCAGTTATATTATTTACATTGAGGAAATAATACAGGCATTTTTTAAAGCAATCTACCGTGCTGGCCAAAACCACCTCTGGAGGGAGTCTATTCCACATTTTCACAGTTTTAAGTGTGAAGAAACATTTCCGTATTTGGTGATGAAATCTTTTTTCCTCTAGACGTAAAGAGTGACCCCTTGTCCTTTGTGATGACCTTAAAGTGAATAACTCAACACCAAGTTCACTATATGGACCACTTATGTATTTGTACATGTTGATCATATCCCCCCTTAATTTATTCTTCTCAAGAGAGTATAAATTCAGTTCCTCTAATCTTTCCTCATAGCTGACCTCCTCCATGCCTCTTATTAGTTTGGTTGCCCTTCTCTGCACTTTCTCCAGTTCCCCCGATATCCTTTTTGAGAAAAAGTGCCCAAAACTGAACTGCATATTCCAGATGAGGTCTTACTAATGATTTGTACAGGGGCAAAATTATGTTTCTATCTCTGGAGCCCATACCTCTTTTTATACAAGACAGGAGCTTTTCTTTGTATGTCATTATTAAGCTTATGATTAGAGTTGAGCAAACCTCTGGAAGTTCAGGTTCTGCTGGTCCGGCCGAACTTCGGGACAAAGTCCGGGTCCGGATGGAACCCGAACGATCGCACGGACACCGAACCCCATTGAAATCAATGGGGACCCGAACTTTTAGGCACAAAAATGGCTGTAACAAAGTCCTGGAAAGCCCTAGAGGGCTGCAAAAGGAAGGAAATGGGGGTAAGGGTGGGACAAGTGACCTACAAAGAAATGGGGACAGGGAAATAACTTTAAATATTTAAAAAAAAATAAAAACATAAAAAATGCAAATAAAAAGTATGATAGGCAGATGGCGCTACCCTAGGAGGTTATGCATTAGTAAAGGTTAGATATATGAGAAATAAATTAGTTGAATAAAATCGTGTGTATATAAAATATATATATAGAGATAATATATAAAAGTAAATCTAAAACATGTGCACGTATAAATAAAGTGGCTGTGCTCTCTGCATATAATGAAAAGGCATAAAGGATATAGGTATGGTATTGTTATGCAATCAATATTCTTCAAAAAGACTTATTCTAGGTCTGTTTTATATATCAGACCCGAAATAAAACCAGTGGAAAAAACGGTGACTTTAGTGGCAGTGCTTGGTAAAAAAAGCAATAAGTGTAAACTCAAAACTAAAAAGGCAGAAGCTGCAAAGTGTAGAAGTAAAACTAAAAACTAAAAACTAAAATGGCGTTTCCAGAGCGTCTTCATGTACCATATAATGAACCGCTCAAAAGGTGTTAATATATATATTTCATGGACACGTCCCCAGTCAGTAATAGTCCAAAACAGGATTCAGTAAAATGGCTTTAAACAGTCTGGTGCTCAAAAAATGCTTGCTAAATGATGTCCTTTCACGGATGTGACAGCTTTAAATGGTGACTCCACACAATGCTCCCCTCCTGAGTCCCTACTTACCGGAACCCTGCACCCCTGCAGGGGTAAACCGCGTGTAGGGACCTTTCTCCTGGGTGGGGGTAAAGAGGTGGCTCTTCAGTGCCGGTGACCAATGCTGGCTCCCTTTCCGGTCCTGTCGGTGCTCCTGGATCAATCCGGTTCGTCCGGGGTCCCGGGAACTCCCTCCGGTCAAAAAAGTGTTTCTCCAATGGTTCGTATGTGTAAGGAACGGAAAAAACCTCATATAGTGTAAATCCGTTAAGTTTTTATTCAGTACAAAAAGTATGTTTAAAAATGAGTTAATAAATGGGTAGAAGATATAACATCAGATAAGGGGTTCACAAACAAACCAGCAGCGCAGCTGCTGTTTGAGAAAGGGACGTCTCCCTTCCTCTTCCTGTGGCTTGTGGTGCAAAGCGCTGAACCACTGAACCCGGATGTGATGTCAGAACGTGACGGACATGCGTGCTGGCCCCGGCTAACGCGTTTCGTCATTGGACGTCATCGGAAGCGGTGGCCATCTTGGTGCTCTGCCGACTTTATATACCCACCGTGAGGGGGCGGACCTGTGTTAATCGCTTCCTTACAGGAAACCGCCGCCATCTTTTTGGTTGGAAAAAACGGCTTGCTCGGATGTATTGTTTATTGAGGGATAAAAGAAAGGATTGGTTTTGTATGGGAGAACCGATTAAATGCAAGGCTTATCCGGGATGTAATAATGGTAAAAAGACAGAGGACATAAAAGGGACGTAAAAAGAATTCAAAAAATATTCAAAGATTCTTGACAGAGTGAAGTTGCAGTAAATACAAAAATGGGAGGGAATTGGTTAAGTAAACAATGGAATTATTTGTTAAGCACAGAAGGTATATGGAAACCAATGTTCCGTGTATCCCAGGGAGTGCTTAACTACAGAAATGTGCAAAAGGCGTATGTAGAGGAAGGGAACGTTCTTTCTCAATTTTTCACATTGTAAAGGAATACAATAAAAACATATAAAAACATAAGTAATCGGTACCAAATGCCATCCATGTACATTCCATTACATATTGTTAACGAAAGGGACAACTCCTTATATGTTCCTGTGGGGAACATGCCGGAATGGGGAGGGATAAAACTACAAACTAAAACTAAAAATATACAAATAGGTGAAAAACAGCAAATGGTCCGGGGGAGGTAAAATTTTGGTTCAGTACTGTGAAAAGAAGATAAAAACATTTTTTAAAATTTATTTTAAAAAACTTTGGTGTAGGTCTCTGTGGGGAGTACCACATTGGTTAGAATATCGATGAATGAGCCGTAGTTCGTAAGTAAAAAAGCATAAAAGTATACAATTGGTTTAAACAAGGATGGTAAAAGGTTCACAAAGGGCGGTAAAACAGACAGTAGAACAGATATGAAACAGACGTAAAATCTGACCTAAAACCTTCTCCCGCCCAGTAAAATGTTAAAATCACTCCTATGTGAACCTGATAAAAGACATATATAGCATAGTGCTTAAAAATTGGAGAGGAAGCAGTTGAGGTCTATGTCTACATTCAGGCCCCCTGGCACAAGTGTGCCCAGGCGGTATATCCACTGGGTTTCGTTCTGAGACACCTCTGTTCTTTTACTACCCCCTCTCCAATTGTTTTTAATTCTATCTATCCTGTAAAAAATTAGGCTTTTGGTGAAATTCTTTAAAATGTCGGGATAGGTTGTGCTTAGGGAAACCCTTTTTAATATTGTTAATGTGTTCCCTGATCCTCAAAAACAAGGGTCTGGTGGTTCTCCCCACGTATTGGAGGCGGCAGGGACACTCGATGACGTAAGTGACGTGGGTGCTGCTGCACGTAATCAACTTAATTTGAAATACTCTATTTGATGCTCTTGCTCTAAAACTTGTTCTTTTCCTTGGTTGAGCTTTGCTGACTCTGCATGGCAGGCATTTTTGGCATTTATAAAAGCCTTTTAGGTTTCCCATCAGCTTGACTTCCGTCGGTGGGTTTATTACATTGTGTACCAGGCGGTTTCGCAGGTTTGGGGCCTTCCTATAAATGAATCTCGGCTTCCTAGGTAGGAGTTTAGATAGAACTTTATCAGTTCTGAGGATGGGCCAATATCTTTTGAAAATTCTCTCTACCATCCTATATTGTCGGTTAAACCCCGTAATAAAGGTTAGGTCATTATTAACCTTGGGGTTGTCTCTTCTTTTCACGAACAGGTTCTCCCTGGGGATTTGTCGAACCTTTTCCTTTATCCCCTCTAGTTCCCCTTGGGAGTACCCTTTTTCCTGAAACCTTTTTATCAATGTGTCTGCTTGTATATCATAATCCTCCTCCCTACGGCAGTTTCTCCGAATCCTAATCATTTGACCCTTTGGAATATTTTTGATCCATCCTGGGTGATGGCAGCTGGATGTTGGGATGTACCCGTTTCTGTCCGTGGCCTTAAAAAAGGTTCTAGTGTATAACTTATTTTCCATCTTGAAAATCTGTAAGTCTAGGTAGTTGATTTCTCTGTCGCTCCAGTTACCTGTAAACGAGATTCCGTAGGTATTTCTGTTTAGACTGTTCATAAATTCTTGTAGGGAGTTCTCTGTTCCCTCCCATACGATGATAATCTCATCAATATATCTCCGGTACATTTTTAGTTCGGGCCTCGTTGTCGAGTAGATGTATTGTTCCTCCCACATATCCATAAAAAGATTGGCAACGCTAGGTGCGTATCTTGCGCCCATTGCCACACCTTTTTCTTGTACATAATACTGGTGGTCGTACCAGAAATAGTTATTACTCATTGCCAGCTCAAGGACTTCTAAAATATACTCAATCTGTTCCTTCCTCAATCCCGAGTTCTTATACAGGGCTCTTTTCACACCTTGCAGGCCATGCTCTTGTACTATGCTGGTATACAGTGAATTGACGTCCACTTTTTTTTACCAAGCACTGCCACTAAAGTCACAGTTTTTTCCACTGGTTTCATTTCGGGTCTGATATATAAAACAGACCTAGAATAAATCTTTTTGAAGAATATTGATTGCATAACAATACCATACCTATATCCTTTATGCCTTTTCATTATATGCAGAGAGCACAGCCACTTTATTTATACGTGCACATGTTTTAGATTTACTTTTATATATTATCTCTATATATATATTTTATATACACACGATTTTATTCAACGAATTTATTTCTCATATATCTAACCTTTACTAATGCATAACCTCCTAAGGTAGCGCCATCTGCCTATCATACTTTATATACACTCTTCCCTAAGGCAATTCCGGGCAGGGCAGCTTCCCACTTATCTGCACTGAGTAACAAAAATATCCGTAGCGCGGAATTTTTCCCATACATAAAAAATGCAAAAATGGAGGTGAATGTGGATCATCTTCAAACTGTGTCTGAAAAGTATTAATTAACGGTAGAAGCCATATAACTGTTCTAAAATCATCTTCAAACTAGGGCAAGTGCCCTACAAAAAAATGGGGATATGGAAAATAAATTAAAATCAAATAAAAAAATGGGAAGGGGGGTGGATGTGGAGTAGGAGCCTAGAGGTTGACTAGGCAGTGACCGCGGCAGTGTAGGTGGAAGTGGCGGTGGTAGAGGAGTAGGAGGAGGTAGCCAACATGGTTTTTTTTTTGTATTGAGGCCTATTCAAAAAAAGAAGTATATGAATGGCCTCGGCGAACAGGTGTAGGTTGCACCTGTTCGAATGGAAATAATTTTACTTAGTCCGTACCTAGGGTGTTCTGAACAGACATGGAACACGTCTTATTTGTAAATCTGGCCTGAGTGTGTCGGTAAGTATATGAAGAAAAAAACTTATCCGGAGTTATGTTTTTTTTTTGGTACAACCGATGGAGGAGGATGAGGAGATGGTGGCGGTGAAGGTGGATGTGACGGCGCCAGTGACGGATCAGTTGGAGATCCGAGGATGAGGTGTAGGTGGGGGGAAGGGTAAAAAAATAAACTAAAATTAAATAAAAGGTATAGGGGTAAAAAAACATCCCGTGAACGGGATCAAACTTCTACTAAAATCTTGTCAATATACCGAAGATGGCAATTAATTATGAAAAGTCTGTGTCAAACTTCTACTAGGTGTAAGTGGAGGTAAAAACGTAAAAAATACATACCCTTTTTAAGGCGCGATGCCTATAAAAACAATGAGTCACGTCTATTCACCCTTCGACGGGACGGGCCTTAACGGAATCCCTTCTCACATATATTTCATACTATCCGT
>BLSH010017864.1:285461-303287 GCA_018402905.1 Glandirana rugosa | reverse complement strand
CTGTATACAGGGTGCTATGTACAGGGTGCAGAAGTGTGCTGTATACAGGGCGCTATGTACAGGGTGTAGAAGTGTGCTGTATACAGGGTGCTATGTACAGGGTGTAGAAGTGTGCTGTATACAGGGTGCTATGTACAGGGTGTAGAAGTGTGCTGTATGCAGGGTGCTATGTACAGGGCGCAGAAGTGTGCTGTATACAGGGCGCAATGTACAGGGTGCAGAAGTGTGCTGTATACAGGGTGCTATGTACAGGGCGCAGAAGTGTGCTGTATACAGGGTGCTATGTACAGGGTGCAGAAGTGTGCTGTATACAAGGCGCTATGTACAGGGTGCAGAAGTGTGCTGTATACAGGGTGCTATGTACAGGGTGCAGAAGTGTGCTGTATACAGGGTGCTATGTACAGGGCGCAGAAGTGTGCTGTATACAGGGTGCTATGTACAGGGTGCAGAAGTGTGCGATATACAGGGGCAGAGTTCAAAGACATGCAAAGAGTTCCTGCTTCATAGGACAGAAGAGAGGACAGAGGGGCTGCTGCCGAAAAGCAGCTATAACTTACATAAGGTGTGCAGTGTGGCTGGGCTTTAGAATAAGGTGACCAGATTTTTCAAATGAAATTCAGGGACATTTTATTTTTTTTACTAGTAATGGCAGCAATCAGCGACTTATAGCAGGACTGCGGACAAATCGGACACTAAGGCTGGGTTCACACAAGTCCGATTCTCGGACCGACATTAGAAGCACAAGTCGCATTACGTCATAAAAACAATGATTCCCTATGAGAGCCGTCTTAACTGGTTCGACTTGTGTTTTTCAAAGTCGTACCGACTTTGAAAAAGGTGCCTGTACTACTTTTGTCCGACTTTGATCCCACTTCAGTCCATTAAAAGGCATTGAAGTCGGATCAAAGTCAGATCAGTGTCTTCACTGATCCAACTTTGGCATGCGACTTGTGCTTTAGGGATCTTGGAGGGGAACTCCATGCCAAATCTAAAAAAATGGCATGAGGTCCCCCTCCAGGAGCATAGCAGGTCCTTTGGTCTGGTACGGATTTTAAGGGGAACCCCCACGCCGAAAAAACGGCATGAGGTCTCCCCAAAATCCATACCAGACCCTTATCCAAGCACGCAGCCCGGCAGGCCAGGAAAGGGGGTGGGGACGAGCAAACGCCCCCCCCCCCCTCCTGGACCATGCCAGGCCACATGCCCTCAACATGGAGAGTATGGGTGCTTTGGGGCAGGGGGGCTCTGCGCCCCCCACCCCAAAGCACCTTGTCCCCATGTTGATGAGGACAAGGACCTCTTCCCGACAACCCATGCCGGTGGTTGTCGGGGTCTGCAGGCGGGGACTTATCGGAACCTGGAAGCCCCCTTTAACAAGGGGGCCCCCAGATGCCAGCCCCCCACCCTATGTGAATGAGTATGGGGTACTTTGTACCCCTACCCATTTACCTGGAAAAAAAGTGTACAAAAAAAACACACTACACAGCTTATTAAAATATTTTATAAAATCAGCTCCGGCTTCTTCTCCCCTCTCCGGTGTCTTCGGCTCTTTTGCGGGGTCTTCTATCTTCTGAGGGGTGTTCTTTCTTCTCCTTCTCTGCGGCGTCTTCTGCTCTTTTGCTGGTCTTCTCCGCTGTCCCCTTCCCTCTGTTCTTCCTCTCTTCTTTTTCTTCTTCTTCTTCCCATGTTGACACGACGCAATCTCCTTCACGAATGTCCTCTCCGCTGTGTGCTGTGCCTTATATTGGCATGGGGCGGGGCCACCTGCTGACATCACCCGGCGGCCCAGCTCCTATGATGTCACACCCTGAGGCGGATCTGGGACGTCATAGGGGGCAGGGCCTCCGGGTGATGTCAGCGGGTGGCCCCGCCCCATGCCAATATAAGGCACAGCACACAGAGGAGAGGGCATTCATGAAGGAGATCGCGTAGTGTCAACATGGGAAGAAGAAGAAAAAGAAGAGAGGAAGAACAGAGAGAAGAGGACAGTGGAGAATACCAACAAAAGAGCAGAAGACCCCGCAGAGAAGGAGAAGAAAGAAGACCCCTCAGAAGATAGAAGACCCCGCAAAAGAGCCGAAGAAAGAAGAGCCGGAGAGGGGAGAAGAAGCCGGAGCTGATTTAATAAAATATTTTAATAAGCTGTGTAGTGTGTTTTTTTTGTACACTTGTTTCCAGGTAAATGGGTAGGGGTACCCCATACTCATTTACATACGGTGGGGGGCCGGCATCTGGGGGCCCCCTTGTTAAAGGGGGCTTCCAGATTCCGATAAGTCCCCGCCCGCAGACCCTGACAACCACCGGCAAGGGTTGTCGGGAAGAGGCCCTTGTCCTCATCAACATGGGGACAAGGTGCTATGGGGTGGGGGGCACAGAGCCCCCCCTGCCCCAAAGCACCCATACTCCCCAAGTTGAGGGCACGTGGCCTGGTATGGTCCAGGTGGGGGGGGGGGGCGCTTGCTCGTCCCCAGCCCCTTTCCTGGCCTGCCGGGCTGTGTGCTCGGATAAGGGTCTGGTATGGATTTTGGGGGGACCTCACGCCGTTTTTTCGGCGTGGGGGTTCCACTTAAAATCCGTACCAGACCGAAGGGCCTGCTATGCTCCTGGAGGGGGACCTCATGCCATTTTTTAAAAAATTTGGCGTGGAGTTCCCCTTCAAGATCCCCAGAGCACAAGGTGCCTGGCATTGTCGGGATCAAAGTCGAATCCCTGTTCACAAACGGTCCGACTTTGACCCTACGTAGGACCGTAAATCGCACAGCAAAGTAGGATCAAAGTCTGACCGTTTTTTTGTCGGATAGTGTGAACCCAGCCTAAGTGACACTTTGTGGGAACCAGTGACCCAATGACACTGGGTGGGAAGGGGTTAACATCTAGGGCAATCAAAGGATCACTCCGCCGGGGAAGACAAGGAGATAGTCAGGCAGGAGACAGGGACTTGAGCCAAGGCAGAAGAAGGTGTGAGCGGGAGCGGAATGGGCATGCGCCTGAAACTGAAGAAATAGTCCCTCCACTCCAATCAGCACATGATCATCAGAAAGGGGCACAGATAGTGGAAAGAATACACCCCCTAAGCTAGCAGGAGCGTCGGAGCGGAGTTTGTAATTCAGAATTTTCTTTTTTAATTCTGTATTAACTGTTTTTGAAATTGCCCAGGCCCCTGTTCAAATCCAATCCGGGGACAAAACCGGGGACAGACTTGGTCTGGGGACAGTGTCCTCAGTCCGGGGACTGTCCCCAGAAACCGGGGGCGTCTGGTCACCCTACTTTAGAATGAGCTGCCGCCGGGACACTAGAGCTGCCACACACATTGCCTGCCTCCTCCTTCTCTCAGAGATACTGCCGGGCAGTAATCACTTCCAATTGGCCTGCTGCCTGTAAGTCATATGGTAAGGAGAAATGGGGTGGGCGGTGTCTGCAGCCCTGCTTGTCTGAGGGAACTGTGACCCGGAGCGGCTTGGTGTGCTGTATGGGGGGGGGGGGTTAATATTACACCGAGCCGCCTCAGCAGCCTGCAGTCATAGGCGCAGCTGCGGGGCTCAGCTAACTCCATATGTGCAGTGTGGCTCAGCCCCCCACGCATGAAAGATGCATCGCTGGTGTCACCCCTCTGGCGGTTGTCACCCAGCACCCGCACCCCCATAGCAACGCCACTGTGCATAGGGCCTGGGGCACGCGCGTGTGCCACCAGCGACACGACCTGATACCATTTTTTTATTGGCGAGTACGAGTAGCAATACTTTGGGATGTGATTTGAGTCAATACAAAAAAATTTGGTTCAAATCGCACTGCAAAGAATCCCATGCGATTTCCCACACTGCGCCATCTAGTGGGAAGTTTAAAAAATGTTAGAACTCACAGTAGGTATCTGGCCACATGCAAAATAATCTACATACAGGAAGTGTCCCGGTCCGCCGATGACAGCAAATCAGGGCCGCTGGAGGTGCTCACAAGGCTGTAGAAGATGTAGAGGCGGTCCTCCCCCCAAGGTGACATCACTTCTGCCCTATACTCACAGGGTTCCGAAACTTCTCCAGCCCTGTGAGCACCTCCAGCGGCCCTGACTTGCTATCAGTGGAGGACACCTATGTAGATTATTTTGCAAGTGGCCA
The DNA here is from genome assembly GCA_018402905.1 of Glandirana rugosa. Classification (NCBI taxonomy): domain Eukaryota; kingdom Metazoa; phylum Chordata; class Amphibia; order Anura; family Ranidae; genus Glandirana; species Glandirana rugosa. The sequence goes on along the minus strand of BLSH010017864.1, from coordinate 299,175 downwards.
GATTCTAACTGTGAGTTCTCACATTTTTTAAGCTGCCCACTAGATGGCGCTTTTCCCGTTCTTTACACATACTGGAGCAGTGGGGGAAATCGCATGCAATTCTGACAGGAATCGCACCGCATTCATGTTCAAATTGCATGCGATTCCGTATCGATGCATCCCCAATTCTCTACATTCATTTAGAAATCCTTCCACTGCCAATCTTCCCCCTAAATACATGGGTTCATCTAAAAGTTTCCGCACTTTTGTAAACTAAGTTATATATATAAAAGTGCGGAAACTTTTTGAAGAACCCGCGTACTTACCCTCTTTCCAGAAAAGACATGTCACATTCATCCAGCAATTCTTTTTTCTATGACATATCATTCTGTAGCCTAAGATAAGAACTAGGAGGGCTAATAACTGTCCTTGAGATAATCCAGCAAATGTGCACATTCCTGACAAGATCAGGAGATATGTTTGCACTTATTGGACAGATATAACAAAAGGCTTTGAATGGTATATTTAATAGACCAATAGGGAGCAAATAAGAGAAGATCATTCTGAGGGTTTGCATTCACTTTAATCTAACACTGATGCCTAGGTCTGCAACCAAACAAGGATGCACACTTAAAGCCCAACTCCGGGTAAACTAAAAAATATTCCATTCCAGCACTGTAAGGGATAATTGCTGGTTTAGGTCAGTGATCTCCAAACTGCGGCCCTGGGCCAAATGTGGCCCTTTGCTTCCCTTTATCTGGCCCTTGGGGCACCATTCAATCCACTTACACCAAAGATGGGGCATAATTTCTGTCGCTGACACCGACAATGGGGAACTATTCCTTCCATTTATACCAATGATGGGGCACTATTCTTTCCACTGACACCAACATTAGGGCACTACTCCTTCCATTTATACCAATGATGGGGCACTATTCCTCCCACTGACACCAACAATGGGGCATAATTCCTTCCATTTATACCAATGATGGGGCACTATTCTCCCAACTGACACCAACAATGGGGCACTATTCCACCCACTGACACCAACAATGGGACAGAATTCTTTCCACTGACACCAACAATAGGCCACTATTCCTCCAACTGGCATCAACAATGGGGCACTATTCCTCCCACTAACACCAACAATGGGGAAGAATTCTTTCGATTGATACCAACTATGTAGCACTATTCCTTCCACTGCCACCAATGATGAGGCACTAGTCCTCTCACTGACACCAAAGATTTAGGTCCTCCACACCTCCTCACAGCTACACTGGTCCCCGCTGTGTCTTTTCCCCCATGCTGTAGCGGTCTAAGGTCCTGACATCATCAAGACCAAAGCAGGGTCCACAGCCCTGCATTGGATGTTATGATGCTTCTCTCTCTCCTAGACAATATGGGCTATGAACCCTTGAAGTATGAGTGCAGCCCCCTGCAAGGGATCGTTTACAATGTTCCCAGCTTTAAATTCAGTGATTTATGTATTTATTTTATATTCAGCACCAGGGACAGCGCTTACATTGAAAGAGAATTGTCCTGTGTGCTGCTGGCTGCTCTCTTCATTGAAATCTTCATTTATCTGACCCCCACCCCCTCATAGCTGCCCTCTTCCAGTACTGTCGGGATTAATGTGAGCCCCTTCACCTGTCATAGGAACTCATCAAAAGTGCTGACTATGCCAGTCATTTCCATCCTCTCCTCCATTCACAGAATCTGTACTATTGCTTCCCACAATAAAAAGCACTGAATGGAGGAGGAGGAGGACCTTTCATTAATCTGCCCCTCCTCTATTCATAGCTTCTATGAATGGAGGAGGTGGGACAAAAATGGTCGGCATGGTTGGCACCTTTGAAGAGCGCCATTGACAAGGGAAGCGCACGTTTTAACCCCCGCAGTACTAGAAGATTGCACAAAAAAGCATACATTAGGAAAAAATTTGAAAACTATTCTTTCTTTACCTCCCAGCTGCTCCTTACCTTACACCCCAGCTTCTACCTGCAGTTCCTAGGCAAGGGGAATGTCACAAGCCTTCCTGCAAAATCCCATTGAAGAGGAGAATCCCAACTATCAGAAGAACACACTCCAGCACTGTGACAACAGCAGGAGGAACCACAGAAATAATGTTTTCTAAAATCCTTGCAAAGCAGCGCCCCTTAATACTTACCTGAGCCCCATCTCGATCCAGCGATGTTGCACCAGAGACTCGGTTGTCCAGGACTCTCCCTCCTGATTGGCTGAGACACAGCAGCCGGCACCATTGACTCCCACTGCTGTCAATCAAAGTCAGTGAGCTAATGAGGAGAGAGAGGGGGTGGGGCTGAGCTGAAGCTCCATGTCTTAATGGAAACAGAGCAAGGGCTCGGCTTAGGTGCCCCCATAGGAAGTTGCTTGTTGTGGGGGCACTCGGCAGGAAGGAGGGGCCAGGAGCACCGCAGAGGGACCCGAGAAGAGGAGGATCTGGGCTGCTCTGTGCAAAACCACTGCACAGAGCAGGTAATTAAAACATGTTTATTATTTTTGACCAATTGCTGACTGGCCGACATCATAATACGGTGGCAGGTTGGTACCGCTGCACGAATCGCCGTAGCTGTATGGCAGCTTGCGCAGCCGCAGTTGTGGGCGGGAGCACGCTGGCGGCAACACATTCTCGCTCCCATTGCACGCTGCGTGAGCATATGCCCGTGGGTTGGGCGAACTCGATGTCCGCAGCGACCAGCAGTCGCCTGTTACAGAGGCAGAACGAAGATCTGCCAGTGTAAACACGGCGGATCTCCGTTCTGTGAGGCGACATATGACAGATCAAATGTTCCCATTAATCGTGAACAGTTAGATCTGTCATGCCCCTGCCAGCCCAGCCCCCACACAGTTTAAACACATTGAGGGAACACAGTTAACCCCTTGATCGCCCCCTATAGGTTAACCCCTTCCCTGCCAATGACATTTATACAGTAATCAGTGGCTATTTAAAGCTCTGGTGGCTGTATAAATGTCATTGGTCCCAAAAAGTGTCAAAAGTCTACGATCTGTTCACTGCAATATCGCAGTCCCGATAAATATCGCAGATCACCGCCATTACTAGTTAAAAAAAATAAAATAAATTAAAATGCCATAAATCTATTTCCATAGTTTGTAGATGCAATAACTTTTGCGCAACCCAATCAATATACACCTATTGCGATTTTTTTTTACCAAAAATATGTAGAAGAATATATATCTACCTAAACTGAGGAAGAAATTTGATTTTTTTTTTTTTTTTGGATATTTATTATAGCAAAAGGAAAAAATATTGTTTATTCTCAAGGTCGGGAGCTGCATGCTGCACTGTATTCCGGAAAGAGCAACGAGTGGGCTTCAGATGCCCACACTGAAGATGGGAGTGCGCAGTGGCATCGAAAGCACATCTGGCCCCCGGGGCTGGTCATTTTGTGCACTACCCAAGAAAAATGGTATGTGGCAATATAGCGGTGCCACACTATATGTGGTTTAGATTGCTTCAACAGAGGGAGGGGCTTAAAGGGCCATTTGCTTTAATGACTGTGCCACAAGCTCTGAGGAAGGGGGCTTGTCTCCCGAAACGTGTTAGCTTTCCAACTATCTGTTGAGGCTTGATGCCCACGTCATTGGAGTGATTATGACATGTGCTGTTTTTGCTCTTATGTTTGTGAGTATGTCTTTGGCTTTTTAATAAATAGTGCCTTGTTTTAAAGGTAATGCACTAGGCATTTGCACCCTCCCCATTTGTTTGTTTTTAGACTGTTTGGAGTTTCCCTGCTCAGGGAGAGCAGCATCACCTATATTACCGTGGATGAAGTGGGCGCTGAAGTTTGGCATCTTTTCAGTTTGTGCCACAAGCGAGTATGTGCCAGACAGTACAAACCTCAGTACCGTAGTATACTCATTTTATTAAAACAAAACTGTTCCATTGCATATCCTTTACTACACACAGCTAACCTTAAAGTGATATTAAAGTATTTTTTTTAAATAACAAACATGTTATACTTACCTGCTCTGTGTAGTGGTCTTGCACAGAGCAGCCCAGATCCTTGTCTTCTCGGATCCCTCGCTGGCACCCCTGGCCCTGGCAGCTTTTTATGGGGTACCCAGGTGTATATGTATATAAAATATTACACAACATTTTTGAAGTTTGACCACCCAATCTACATTCTACAACCCCCTGCAAGTAACTGTAGGCCTTTGATATGTAATGCAGCTTGCCTGCCAGCTGCATTAGTTCCTAAACCATGGCCTACAGTAAATACCTATGTACATATTAAAAAACTGTTTATGTATATGCATATAAAATATTACACAACACCAAGCAGGCGCGCTCCCGAGCTGCGGCTTTGTGTGTCCATTCGATCATGGAGCCATATCTCAAACCCGCCCCCTCCATCTCCTGATTGGCTCACTGGCTGTGATTGACAGCAGTGGGAGCCAATGGCTCCCACTGCTGTCAAAAGCCAATCAGGAGTGCGAGTCTCCAGAGAGCCAAGGCTCTCGTGGACATCGTTGGATCGAGAGGGGGCTCAGGTGCTGCACACAGTAGGTTTTTTACCTTCATGCATAGAATGCATACAGATTGAAAACCTTGTGCCTTTACAAATATTTTAACAAAGAATGTGCTGTCCTTAGGATGCAGTAGTCAGGAGTAAGAAATGTAAAACACAGTGAGGGGAATTTATCAAAACTGGTGCAGTCAGAATCTGGAACAGCTGTGCATGGCAAGCAGTCAGCTTCTATCATCAGCTTGTTCAGCTTTGAAAATAAAAGCTATGAGCTGATTGGTTGACATGCACAGCTGCTCCAGATTCTGTCCCCTAAGGGCTCATTCAGACAGGTGCTGAGACAGGTCCTGTATGCTGAGCCACTTTTTGCTGCATCTGTATCCATCAGAGAGCTTCACCTATAGGAGTGGGTGCACAGATCCGAATGCAGACACTGTGTGTTCGGATACATGCATCTGTTCCTGTCTGCATGTCAAATTTTGACATTCCACTATGTCCATGCAACTGCTGCATTGCAATTGACTTTGACTGGACTGCCTGCACAAGGATGCACAGAAAACCAAGCATCCCCATGCGGTACATGCCCATCACACTGGGCATGGATGAATATACGCCATGTGAATGAGGCCTAATTGTCATGTGGGCCAGATAGCAGGAAAGAGGAGATGTTGGGTAATTAAAAGAGAAGTATGGGAATTTTATTTATGATTCATAGTTACATAGGTGGATGCTGCATCTGTGCCTCGCTGGCTCTAAGGCTGAGAACCGAGTAATCAAACACCGTCAATCACCCAGTTTTCATTCCTCCCTGAGCAGAGAGCTGGTGGCTGCCAGTCTCTGGCACTCTGCTCTGCCCCCCAGGGCTGTGGAGGGGCGGGAGTGGCCGGCTTAGGCTCTCAGCAGCTTGCTGAGAGGCTGAACTGGATGCCAGTCCAGGCATGTGGGCGGATCCCAACCATATGGTTGCGATCTTTCCCTAGCCTGGACCGGCTCTGTGACATCAGCCGACAGCGGGCTTCAGCCTGCTGTCAGCTGAAAATGGGTCACCGGAGTGCAAAACAATCTTCAGGGCAATCTAGGACACCTGTGCCCTCTCCCTCCTATTTGATTCTCTGATACTTGGCAAACTATGCAGCGGGTGCTGCCTGTCCATTACACTTGATCAGGCGGCAGTGACACCCTTGGAGCAGTGGTTCCCAGCTCACCCCCCTTGATGCGTCACCTGGGGCAAGCGCCCCCCCTACCTTCCCCCCTAGTTTCAGCCCTGGGAGCGTGCTTGCTAAGGAGAGCACAATGAGTTCTTTAAAGAACAAGCTAATAAGAACAACCACATTTAGTACAAATGCCGAAATGTACTATATAAGATGAGACCATCACACGAGGGGGGGGGGGGGGTTAGTAAAAAGACAAAACAAAGGCTGGAACTCCGCTTTAATAAAAATGAAAAGCAATTTGCCTGTTATCTCTGTTATCTCTGCTGCACACCATTGTGATATTGCTTTATATGTTACAGATTATCGTTAATGAGTAAATTCATATTTGCAGATCATTTGATGGTAGAGCTAAGCACAAAAGCATTTAAAACACAGGAAATACACTGTTGTATCTTTTTCAGAAATAAAGGGTTAAAGTAGAAGTTCACCCTAACACTAAAATCTACAGACATCCACAATCTAAGACTAACCGATCTAGACCTGTAAAGAAGAAATCGCTATATATAACAACAATGGCTGTGAAATGAATGGGAAGTGAAGTCACCCATACAGTCACTATGGGGCTTCCGTTGTTGGCCATGTCTTCTGCATCCGCCTCCGCAGTGAAGCTGCGGCTGACAGCCCAGTATGGAGCCGGATCAGAGTGGCTTAAAAAAAGTTATGTATACTGAGTTCTTTTTTACAGGGCTAGATAGGTGTTAGATCGTGGATCCTTCCACCGCCGCCGGGCCATTCAGAAACCGCAGCGTGCTTCGCGCATGCGTAATAGGGAATTGGCTGTGAAGCCGCAAGCAGCAATATTGGATCCCTGGACAGGTAAGTGTCCGTATATTAAAAGTCAGCAGCTACAGTATTTGTAGCTGCTGACTTTTAATTTTTGGAGGGGGGGGGCGGAGCTCCACTTTAAGGTGCCCTAGTGGGGACACTGTGGAACTGCACCCGCTAATGTCTAAACCTTAGGCAGGAGTTACTGTAATGTGAAATCAACAAGGCAGGACTCCAGATTTAGAGGCAAGCAGTAAACTTATGCAGTTAACATCTTGTTATTTGTAGCCATACTCCTTACAATGTTGACACGAAGCACTCTGAACACAATGTCTGTTAGAGAATACCACTTTCCAGGTGTGCAGCATTTCCGAGCTGGCACCAGGGAGCATATACCTATTTCCACCAACCAGTTGGTTCCATCACCCCATTCTCAGTGACAGTGTTCTGTATATTACTATTAGACATAGGAAAGACACTTAACACACATAACTTCACCACCCATGCTTGTTCTTCTACCGGGGCCCCCATCACATCTCTCTCTCTCTCAGGGCATTACTGCACTCCTATTTATATGGTATGACCTGCAGGGGGCGATAATCTTCTGAAAAAGTTGTACACAAACATAGGTGACCTGAAGAACTTAAAGCGGAGTTCCACCCAAAATGGAACTTCCGCTTTAAGCACTCCTCGCCCCCTTACATGCCACATTTGGCATGTAATTTTTTTTTGGGGGGGGGGGGTGTCCCCAGGTTTCAGAGGGACTTCCTGTCCCTCTTCCACCTTCCACCTCTGGCCCACCTAGGTGACTTCTCCTCTCCTCCTAGGCGGCCCCTCCCTCCTGGCAATCTTCTGGGACATGTCACAGGTCCCAGAAAATTGCCTGGCCACTAGGAATGCGCAGCGCGACTTGCCTGGCCGGGTGCCCACATTAGGAATGGCGGGGCCGTCGGGAGGAGAGGGGAGACGACTGAGGCTTCAGGCGCAGCTATCGCTGGACCGGGAGACAGTTAAGTTACTGTTTATTAAAAGTCAGCAGCTACACTTTTTGTAGCTGCTGACTTTTAATAAACAAAAAAACTAGTGGAACTCCGCTTTATGAGCATAAACACAGCAGAAAAGAAAAACATTAACGCTTACAATATTTTGGAAGTTCCTGCTTATGTGCTGCTTATTCAACTCACCACCTTCATCCCTATCACATATTTTTTTATGGGGAGGGGCAACCTAATTTGACAGGTCCCATCTCCCCGCCCACACTCTTTACCTGCAGCCAACTGGAGTACGTTGCACATCCCAGGAGACTACAGGACCATTCTCGCAGTGCACTGTGATCTCGCGCATGTGCAGTGGGAGCCAGCTGTGATTCCTCAGAATGGTGGCTCTGGGGACCCACAACAGCAGGGGCATTGCTAGGTGGGAAAATGGGTGTGACTTAAACTAAATAGTGGGCGTGGCTCAAGTGGGTGTGGTTTGAGTCTGAGATGAATGAAGGATGGAGGGAGAAAGAAAGAATGAAATAGGGAGGGAAGGAGAGACAAGGAAAGAAAGAGGGATGCAGGGACAGCAGGCCCAGATCCTACACACAATAGCAATATGTGTATTCCAGAAAGTTTAACAATCAGCAGATAAAGATACTCCAATCACCTGGTGTTAGCGCTTTAATCATCCCGGCACCATGGTTAGTATGGATAGTATAGCTAGGATGATTGAAGCGCATTATTTCTATTATTACATTGTAATATAAAATGAAATAGTTCAGCTCACCATAATGCAGAATCAGTGGGAGCCCCGAGTATGTCATTTGCCACCAGATGCCATCAGGTGTCCCCAGCAGAGTGCCTCCTTCAGTTGTCTCCAGCATGCCTCCTTACATCAGGGTGTCCCCACTCCCCAGCACCATGCCTCCTTACATCAGGGTGTCTCCAGCAGCGTACCTCCTTCCATCAGGGTGTCCCCAGCAGAGTGCCTCCTTCCATCAGGGTGTCCCCAGCAGAGTGCCTTCTTCCATCAGGGTGTCCCCAGCGATGTGCCTCCTTCCATCAGATGTCCCCAGCATGCCTCCTTACATCAGGGTGTCCCCAGTTACATCAGGTGTCCCCAGCATGCCTCCTTACATCAGGTGTCCCCAGCATGCCTCCTTACATCAGGTGTCCCCAGCATGCCTCATTACATCAGGTGTCCCCAGCATGCCTCCTTACATCAGGTGTCCCAGAATGCCTCATTACATCAGGTGTCCCCAGCATGCCTCCTTACATCAGGTGTCCCCAGCATGCCTCATTACATCAGGTGTCCCCATCATGTCTCATTACATCAGGTGTCCCCAGCATGCCTCGTTTATAGATGTACTGTTTTACAGTCTGTACACACAATACAGCCATAAGTTAGCAAAGTCAGCAACCAAGTGACACTGTAGGAGAGCAATAGAGGACCTGCTGTGCTGTGATCATCATAATGATCATAGGCACACAGTGGGGAGTCTATAAACTGTGCCATCATTCCACAGTGATCAGTGTGACTGTGTGCACTGTGCAGTGTATACCGCCACTTGCCTGAAGCTATGCACTGTCCACCACATGCTGCCATAAGGTCTCCTGTGCCCTCTCAGCCACCCGCCTGCCTGACATCTCTCCCTAATTCTGCGGCACTTACTGAGGGAGTGGTTTACAAATGAATCTAGAACTAGTGCAGCGCATTATGTGGAACGGTCTTATGTGCCTCCACCCTGAAATTGGAGAAAGAGTCCCTCCTCTGCTCTCACTTCACATCATAGGCACCACCGCCGCCTCAGCTTCTTTTTTGTATGGCGGCTTGTGGCTAATAAGAGACCCGGGGCTTTTTGGGGGCACCCTCGGGCTGTAGCCCCGTCAGCCCTGGGCAACAGTAAGAAGAGCCATCTGCAGGAAGACAGCGCTGGGCCCCAGGCACTGGCAAGTACCTGATTAAAAGTAACAATCTACATATTTTAGCTGCTTACCTTTAATTAAAAAAAACCCTGAAGTTTCCCCTTTAGCCTGGGTTCACACTTGTGCGGGACACTGCATATGACTAGCACAGGAATCGCACCGCATTTCTGTGCACATCACATGGCTCAAATCGCTTTGCATCCACACAAAAATGGTGCAGGACCCTATTTTTTTTCCACAGCTGAATTGTATAGCATGGGTGTTCACACCTGTGTGAAGCAATTCTAGCAATCGCAATGCTTTTGCAATCTGTTTTGGGGATGTTGTTAATATAACATTGACACCTGCAGCAGATTGCATGGACACTGTGCAATTGCCTTGCAGTACTCAGGTCTACCCACTTACTATTACCATTATGATGGAATTCTACCCTCCTTGCTGGATTTTTAATTCATTTTATTTTTGGAGATTAAAATGAAAGAAGTAAGAACACCCCAAGGTCGGTGTGAAATCACAAAACTCCAAGGTGGCTACAGATCCCGGAACTATGTCAAGGAGATCTTGCCTTTGGAGTCCCTGAAAATATAAGAGGCCAGTTGGTGACTCAACTTTCGCAGGTTTTAGTGGACTGAACGTTTATAGGGAACCATATAGAAAAGGAATATGAGATCCACCACTGCAGAAATATTTTCAAAGGTGGAACCTCAGCAGTTGTTATCATTCATTTGTGCTTTAAAAGGTAGTGAGTTACTAGCACAGAACAAGCATGCAGTCAGTGAAGTCATGGGAAAACCTGAAAAGCATATCATGGTTTAGCTCAGTGACTCACCATGTACGGTGGGAATGAGGATGAGGATGACAACTCTGGAAGTTGCAATCTTCACACCTCACGGCCAAAGTCTTCCTCTATTCCACTGGCCACACATGTGCAGGAAATCCTCATAACTTCACTGACACTCTTCTCTATCTTGTTCAATCAGTGAACGCCTTGTATTCATTGGTGAAAATAAATGAGGGAGCTGGCGCTGTCTCTTAATAATTGTGGATAATATAACACTCAAGGTTAATGATCCTATTATATAATTTGTAGCAAGTATGTGTATAAAATGTGCAAACTAGACATAAAAGTGCTAATAATGTGCCAACTGTATAATCACATCATATGAAGTGCATCCAAAATAAATAGTCCATGTAAAAAACAGTCCTTGGTTGAAGACACAGATATATAAAAAGCTTATGGAGTACCTATGTCCCAAAAAACTTGTAAAAAATAAAAAATGATAATAAAACAAATGGTACTCTGCGAAATACAATTCAGTGATAAAAATCAGTTCAATATATACAATAGTCCTTTAACCTGTACAGGTCCGCGCTATTGACAAAAGACGTCAACAGCGCGGACCTGAAAATCCGGGTGGACGTCCATGGACGTCCGCCCCTTTACACGCCCCCTGCGCGCACTGGGCGGCGGCGCGCGCGCGCCGCCGCCGCACGCTGCGTGGGCGTGCCCGCGGGTCGGGCAGACTCGATGTCCGCTCCTGACCCGCGATCGCCTTACAGAGCAGTAGAACGGGGAACCACCGATGTAAACACGGCGGTTCCCCGTTCTGTGACAGGGGACAAACAGATCTACTGATCCCTGTCACTGGGATCAGTTGGATCTGTTATGTCCCGACCAGCCCATCCCCCCCACAGTTAGAACACACCCAGGGAACATTGTTAACCCCTTCACTGCCCCCTGCTGGTTAACCCCTTCACTGCCAATGACATTTATACAGTAATCAGTGGACATTTAAATTTCTGATCGCTGAATAAATGTCATTGGTCCCAAAAAAGTGTCAAAAATGACCGACATGTCTGCCCGGATATCAAAGTCCCGATAAAAATCGCAGATCGTCGCCATTACTAGTAAAAAAAATAATAATAATAAAAACGCCATAAATCAATTCCCATAGTTTGTAGACGCGATAACTTTTGCGCAAACCAATCAATAAACGCTGATTGCGATTTTTTTTACCAAAAATATGTAGAAGAATATAAATCGGCCAAACCCAATAAATAATTTTTTTTTTTTTATTTTGGGATATTTATTAGAGCAAAAAGTAAAAAATATTGTTCTTTTTTCAAAATTGTTGCTCTTGGTTTTGTTCATAGCGCAAAAAATAAAAACCGCAGAGGTGATCAAATACCACCAAAAGAAAGCTCTATTTGTGGGGAAAAAAGGACATCAATTTTATTTGGGTACAACGTTGCACGACCGCGCAATTGTCATTCAAAATGCGACAGCGCTGAAACCTGAAAATTGGTCTGGGCAGGAGGGGGGTTTAAGTGCCCAGTAAGGAAGTGGTTAAAAAGCTGTGATAATAAAGTGACATAAGTGGTAGTGACTTGGTGCTTCAAAATTCACAAATGAATCTCTTTTCTGTGTTGCAAGAGTGGATCCACACATGCTCCCCCTTATGCGTCCCCACTCACCAGAAGTCTGCACCCCTGCAGGGGTACCGAGCTTGTATACAACCCATATGGTGTCCTGGTCTCCAGAAAAGTGGCGCTCCTCAGTGAAAGATCATCAGATTATCCAGATGTAGGGCAATCATTAGGGATCCTTTCCTTTTCAATCTGCAGCTCTGTAATTTTCTGTAAAATGCAATGTAATATGACTACCTGGAGGAATTCTGTACACAGATGGTGTACAGAACACCCCCTAGATATGTAATTTCCTGCTTGTGTGACTGGCTCACTGATCTTCCCAGAAGTCTACACTAAGATACAAATCAGATTTTGGCATCCCCGACTGAAGAGCTTCTATTCTATCTTTTACATAGGTGGGCCCTATTCTCCAAATGTCACTTCTACTTTCCGTGCCCACCGCGCAATAGCTCCAGGCTCCGAGACGTACAGGTTCCCCACGGCTTACTTGCTGGCTTTCAGGCATGCGCCCCCTGCTGTTCTGTGCTGTGATTGGCCACTGCACGAGTCTGTCAGCAGGTTTCAAATACAGCCACTGATTTTGGCTGTATACTTGCTGATTGGCTGTGATTGGCAAGTTCACAGAGGTCCAGGGAGCAGATTGCAAAAGGGTCCTGTGCGTGTTTGGGTCTGGTTCAGGTGCGAATTCAGGCAGAAATTCAGAGCTGAGTCGCATCTGAACTGGTGAACAGAGATGCACCTGACCCCAGGCAGGAACCTGTGGCCGCACATATGTGAACCCGGCCTAAGGGCTGTGTGCACCTGAGCACACACCCTGCTGGTCTTCCAAAAAAACCTGGACACTGGGTTGGAGATACCGTCCCACCCAAGACACTATGGAATCTCCCAACTACACCCAGGTATACCAAAACCTGGAGAAAGCTGTAAAAGCTTTACAAAAGCCTTTAAATCGGGGGTTCCCAACCTCTGGGCCGTGGACCGGTGCCAGGCTGTGGCCTGTTTGCAACCGGGTCACAAAGGCTGTACTGTCTGAGATGCCGCAGGGGGCGAGAGCAGAGAGATGACATGATCTCTAACCGCCTGCATCACCCCTGTCCCGCTACACTGTTGGAGGTGAGGCAAGTGAGCAGAGAGATGAGATCATCTCTCACTCTACGGCCCACATCACCGCTCTTACACCCTCACAGCGGAGCTGCTACACATCACCACCCACCCGCATCACCACTGTTCTCCCTCACTTGGAACCCACCACTCCAGGCCTGCTTCCCTGTTCAGTGGACTAATGCACACACCTGTGCTGCCACCAATGCAATGACAATCCAAATCTAGTGGCAGGCAACAGTGACAAGTGATAATCTACATCTGGTGGCAGGTGACGGTGGCAAGTGACAATCCGCATCTGGTGGCAGGCGATGGTGACAATCCGCATCTGGTGGCAGGTGACGGTGACAAGTGACAATCCGCATCTGGTGGCAGGTGACTGTGGCAAGTGACAATCCACATCTGGTGGCAGGTGATGGTGGCAAGTGACAATCCGCATCTGGTGGCAGGCGATGGAGTGGTAGCGGACGGTGGTCTACGCCTAACAGTGAACGGTGGTAGTGGACGGTGGTCTACACCTAACAGTGAACGGTGTCAGTGGACGGTGGTCTACGCCTAACAGTGAACAGTGGCAGTGGACGGTGGTCTACGCCTAACAGTGGTAGCGGACGGTGGTCTACGCCTAACAGTGAACGGTGGCAGTGGACGGTGGTCTACATCTAATAGTGAACAGTGACAACGGACGGTGATCTAAACCTAACAGTAACGTAACCACCGTCGTGTCCACACACGTAATCAGGTGACTTGTCCCTTCGTCCGGACCTCACCACCCAAGGTTCACTCCCTCTTGTCACCACTACGCCCACCCACC
>BLSH010017864.1:225747-248146 GCA_018402905.1 Glandirana rugosa | reverse complement strand
CTCGAGCAGGTACGGAGATTAATCAAAGCAACGGGAAGAGACGTGAAAGATTTCCCTGTCCCCATTTTTTTGTAGGGCACTTGCCCTACCCTTACCCCCATTTTACTTCCTTTTGCAGCCCTCTGGGGCTTTCCAGGACTTTCCTACAGCCATTTTTGTGCCTAAAAGTTCGGGTCCCCATTGATTTCAATGGGGTTCGTTGTCCGTGCGATCGTTCGGGTTCCGTCCGGACCCGGACCCGGACTTTGTCCCGAAGTTCGGACGGACCAGCAGAACCCGAACTTCCAGGTGTTCGCTCAACTCTAATCATAAGCTTAATAATGGCATGCAATGCCAAGCTGCGGTTTCCAAAGCAAGCAAAATCCTTTCTTGTATTAAGAGAGGTATGGACTCCAGAGATAGAGACATTATTTTGCCCCTGTACAAATCATTAGTAAGACCTCATCTAGAATATGCAGTTCAGTTTTGGGCACCAGTTCTCAAAAAAGATATCGGGGAACTGGAGAAAGTGCAGAGAAGGGCAACGAAACTAATTAGAGGCATGGACGAGCTCAGCTATGAGGAAAGATTAGAGGATCTAAATTTATTCTCTCTTGAGAAGAGGAGATTAAGGGGGATATGATCAACATGTACAAGTATATAAGTGGTCCATATAGTGAACTTGATGTTGAGTTATTTACTTTAAGGTCATCACAAAGGTCAAGGGGGCACTCTTTGCGTCTAGAGGAAAAAATATTTCATCTACAAATACGGAAAGGTTTCTTCACAGTAAGAGCTGTGAAAATGTGGAATAGACTCCCTCCAGGGGTGGTTTTGGCCAGCACGGTTGATTGCTTTAAAAAAAGGCCTGGATTCTTTCCTTAATGTAAATAATATAACTAGGTACTAACATTTTTAGGTAAAGTTGATCCAGGGTGAATTCCCCAGGCCATGAATCATGGGGCCTTGAGGTTATAAATGTATCTAGTTATGAACTAACAGACACCCAAATTCAAGTCTTGGGTTTGGGTCTTTTTTGCCCTGAGCAAAGAGCTGATTCCTTTGAGTTAATAAAGGGTATCCATCTCTTTGCTCGTAAATTAATGTTTAAGATTCTGTACGACAAGGATTCTAAATCAACCAGTTCATTATCAAATCCTCTTTGGCAGGGTTTTTCAATAAATTATATTAAAGCATTAGAAGACCTGATGGAATTATGGGAAGAGGGGGGTGGTGATGACTCCTCTCCGTCTCTCTCGGAACAGTCATCCCAAATTGTGGGACCTTCCGAGGCAGCCTGAGATTACGCCACCATCTTCCCCCTGACCAAGTCCTTTAGACCCGAATCAAAATCCTTTCCCCTAATATTTGGGCTTTCACCCAACAGGTGGTTTGAAAAATCGAGGCCACAAACTGGCACTTCAAAAAATCCATCTAACCTCTCTAGATCTCAATCAGAAGCCCTAACATCACTCATCCAAAATCCTCACATTGTTATAAAACCCACAGATAAGGGTGGCAACATAGTGATAATGAATTTGGATCAATATGAAGCCATGGTGTACCAATTCCTTAGAAACAAGGACTGGTATAAGCGGGTCACCAAATCGTTTGTTGAAGCTACCCAAAATAAATTTCAGAGCCTGATTGCCAAGGCCTAAAATAAGGGAGTAATTGACAAATCAACCTGAAAGCTCTTACATGTAACTAATCCGAGAACTCCCACGTTGTATGCATTTCCAAAGGTGCATAAAAACCCACTTAAACCCCCAGGGAGACCAATTGTCCCTGGCAATGGCTGCTTAACTGAGCATGCTAGCAAAGTGGTTAATAGTTATATACGTCCACATGTTTTAACACTTCCTTCCTACATACAGGATACATCAAATTTATTGAGACCCATCAAAGGCATCTCGATTCCCGAGGATGCCTGGTTGGTAGCGAAAGACATGGAGGCCCTCTACAACTCCATCCCCCACTCTCTGGGGGTTGGAGTTGTGGAGGGCTTCATTTATCAAAAGAACACGTCGGCTGAACCTTACAATAGGTTCATCCTAGACCTTTTGGATTTTCTCCTCACCCACAGCATTTTCTTGTTCCAAGAATCCTACTACCTCCAGATGCAGGGGGTGGCCATGGGGACCAAGTGTGCCCCCTCCTATGCCAACCTGTATCTGGGGGGTAGGAGAAGGAGATTTTTTATGGTGAGTTGAATCAGTGCTTCAGTGAGAAGATTCTCCTCTGGAGAAGGTGATGGTATTTTCATGATATGGACCGGAACTAGACATCTTCATTGAATCACTGAAAATCAACAACTTTAATCTCAATTTCACATTCCAATGCCATCAACATCGTATTGATTTTCTTGATGTTGGGGTTTTTGTCAATAGTGACCAGAGTTTGGGCTCTACATTATTTCACAAACCCTCATCGGGCAACACATCACTGCATGCTACCAGTTCTCATCCCACCTCCCTGGTCACCAGTATACCCTATATACTTAGAGGATTTTGAACATGAAGCCAGTTCTCTACAGGCTCATCTATTGCAGCGAGGCTACAGTAGATCTTGTCTCAAAAAAGTGTATAATCAAGCAAAAATACATGAAAGGGATACCTTGATCCACGCTACAAAGAATAAGAAACCAACATCATCATAAGATTAGGCGCATTGTACATAAATATTGGCACCTCTTAACAGTTGACGAAACTATTTCAAAATATATGAACCCGTATACTGAAATAACCTTTAGACACTCGTGTTCTCTTAAAGAGAGCCTAGTAATTACACAAAAGGAAATGGAAAGACCATCAAGAAACAAGGAATTGTTTCATGTGGCAGCTGCAATTACTGTACCTATTTTACTCAAACTCAGGTCATTTACCTCCCTAATGGCCGTGAGTGGAAACCAACCTTTTTTGCAGATTGCCGAACGGTGGGCATCGTATATCTGATGCAATGTGATTGCGGTGCCTACTACGTTGGCAAGACAAAAAGACCTTTCTTCCACCGTATTCGTGATCGCATTTCAGTAATTAAGAAAAAACATATGGTGACCCCAATTAGTAGTCATAGTGGTCTACACCATGGCTTCGATCTGACTTTTGTTCATTTTATTGCTCTACATCATGTTCCACCCCATGTCAGGGGTGGAGCCCTGGATAAGTGTTTACTACAGAAGGAGGCTAAGTGGATTTTCCAGTTACCTGCGACAAAATACCCAGGCCTCAATGAGGCTATGAGTTTCAAATGCTTTCTATAAATTATAAACTGTCCAATTTAGGTCCATTTTTCAGAGTGATTGGTGATTCCCCTCCCCCCCCCACCCCTGTATGCCTCAATAATTTTTGTGACCACTATACAGGGGGTCCCCCTCCTATTATCCATGAGGTAGTATTATCATTTTCCCTATTTGTACTTTTCCCCCTTTTTTCCCCTCCTTCTATTCGCTTATCTACTTCCTTCCCCATTTTTGTCTCCCCTTTACTTCTTTTTTTTTTTTCCCTCCCTTTAAATAAGGCCATGTATGTTACACGTTGGAAAATGTACCAGTGTCAGTTTTACTAAATACAGACAATTAATTCTTGAGATATCAATAGAACAAACTATTTAATATTGCATATATATATATACAGGCGGTCCCCTAGTTACAAACATCCTACTTATGAACGACTCCTACTTACAAACGGAGGGAGACGACAGGAAGTGACTGGAAATCTCCCCCTAGGAAGGGAAATGCACTCCTGTAAGAGTTATTATGGGGAAAAGGTGTCTCAACTGATGCTTTATCACCAAGGTTTGGTTCCAAAACAACCCACAATTTTCTAAATAAAATTATCATTAGGACAGGAAGTGAGGTGAAATCTTCTGAACAGAGACATAGACAGCAAAACAAACATTATAGGGGTGTTAACCCTTCCCTATGCTATCCAAAAAGCTTAAAAATAGTTTTTTTGGCTGAAGCTACACTTAAAAAATATACCTGTCCCGACTTACAAACAAATTCAACTTAAGAACAAACCTACAGTCCCTATCTTGTTTGTAACCCGGGGACCGCCTGTATATATATATATATATATATGTATGCGTATAGATGTGTTTTTTTTTGTTTTGTTTTTTTTTTTTTTTTATTTACTATGCATCATCCCCGAGACACTGGACGCTGAATCTGCCAGCTAGGAATTTGGCCCTACTATTTGTTAGACTGTACGGACGAGGGGGGGGGGGGGTTGGACGTTACCTTGCCCCTAAAGATTTTCCGTATGATCTCCAAATGCGGTGTTTTCTGGGTTGGGCGATGTCCCTCCCGTTTTTCCTTTAGTTCTCCCTACATTGCCTTTTCCCTTTCTTTGCCTTGGCTCGGTCTCTTGCCTAGGCTAAAGAAATTTTCCACCACCAGGGGGCGCTGGGAATTCCTGGCCGGTTCAGTATTTCGCCCACGAGAAATGTTATGTATGTGGATTTCTGTTCTGGGTAGTTATGAGTACCTACCTTCGTATAGACTCTCCCCCTGAGGGCAGAATTCCCGGATTCCATCTACCCCTCCAGTCTGATGGTCGCATCTCTGTCTGTTTCCAATGCTTGGGGACTTTCAAAGATGGTGACGGGAGAATCGCCGCATTGCGCGTGACGTCATATGTTTTTGACGTCCACGCATGCACATTGGAATTGCCGTCCGCAATCAATGCCGGTGACGTCAGACGCCGGCTGATTGGAGTTGGGTCACCCCTCTATAAAGATGCGGGAGAGCGATCAGCTCCTCGCACCTGCCGTCCTTCTTTGCGGGGTAACGCTGAACTTTCAGAGGTCCACGAACGGTTATGTGATAGCCATTTATCATCTCCTTACAATTTTTGTTGGGGAAACCTGTCAGTTTTATGTATATACATCTGTGGATTGATTTGGGACGAATGCACTTGTTATGTGCGCTTCCTCCCACGTAATTAAAAGGATAAAGTTTTATATTGTCCTTCATACCACTCTTCCCACAGTGGAACCATTTAATTCCCCATCCCATCGTTCTTGGGAGAGGAATGATTTGAATGAAACCAACTGTGGAAAATTTTTATTGGCTGACCATATCTGCTATCAATTACCTCATCTATTATTTGGAGCAACTTTCTGGTTTTCATCAAGACTGATTTGACAGGTATGATATGGCTTATTTCCCAGTTTGTTCAAGGCCAATTCATTTGTCCTATAGTAGTGCCCCTGTGTTCACCTATCCCCTGCTTAACCACTTAATATATTGTGATATATGCTTGCCTATACAATTAAGAAGGGGATGAGATATGGAGTGGGCTCCCAGTTGTGGGTTCCCATCCTCATACTTCCCAAAAACATAGCAAGATGGCTTTATTTCTGTACCAACAGATTTGATGCAATAATTTGCATTGAATGAAGGGACCATCTATTCTATTGATGGTTGTTCCACTCTGCAGTATACATATGGGCCTCTCCTCATTTATTGGGTTCAGTTGATCCCCATTTTATGTCGAAGATGATTGCATCCTGATTATATATCAGGTAATTATTCAAAGTCACAGCTTTACAACAACAATTCTTAAATTATTTTAAATTGTTTGTTCTGTGACTAGTGATGATATTTATGCATTTGCGATGAAAGGGAGATATCTCTCCTAAAATGTAGATGCATTCTATGTATTGTTCAAAATGTCTCATAAATTGTATTTGTATCCATCTAGAATTTGTGTATGTTCCTGATGAAGCTAAGAATTGCGAAACATGTCGAACATACAGGCAATTTGACAAAATTCTGGTTGTCCAAATCAACTGTAGTCCGTGGTAGTTTTGTCTTATGTACCATTATGTATAAATTAATTGTTATTTTCTTGACAAAAAATCTTTTAAATATCAAATAATTTGTGGTAAAAATAAAGCTTGAATGATTTTAATCAATGTATGTGGTTCATTTTTTGGCACCTTAAAAATCCCATCTTTCTTTAAAAAATGTTTTCATTATCCACATTTTCACAGCTCTAACTGAAGAAACCTTTCTGTATTTGTAGATGAAATCTTTTTTCCTTGTGACATAAAGAGTGCCCCCTTGTCCTTTGTGATGGCCTTAAAGTAAATAACTCAACACCAAGTTCACTATATGGACCACTTATGTATTTGTACATGCTCATCATATCCCCCCTCAATGTCCTCTTTTCAAGAGAGAATAAATTCTGTCCCTCTAATCTTTCCTCATAGCTGAGCTCATCCATGCCTCTTATTAGTTTGGTTGCCCTTCTCTGCACTTTCTCCTGTTCCCCGATATCCTTTTTGAGAACTGGTGCCAAAAATTGAACTGCATATTCCAGATGAGGTGTTACTAATCATTTGTACAGGGGCAAAATGATGTCTCTATCTCTGGAGTCCATACCTCTCTTAATACAAGAAAGGACTTTGCTTGTTTGGAAACCACAGCTTCGCATTGCATGCCATTATTAAGCTTATGATCTACCAAAACCCCCCAGATCCTTCTGCACTATGGATGAGCCGTGTGTGGGGAACTGTGTCAAACGCCTTTGCAAAATCCAAGTATACCACGTCCACAGCCACCCCTATGTCCAAGATTTTACTTACTTCCTCATAAAAAGAAATCAGGTTTGTTTGACAACTTCTGTCTTTCATGAATCCATGCTGTCTGTTGCTTAAAACATTTTTGTCCAACAAGAACTCATCTATGTGGCTTTTTTAAAACTCTCCATTATCTTCCCAGCTATAGAATTTACACTAACAGGTCTATAGTTACTTGGTAAAGACTTTAATCCCTTTTTAAATATGGGCACCACATTGGCCCTATGACAATCCAGTGGTACTATTCCAGCCATTAAGGAGTCCTTACAAAATAGATACAATGGCTTTGAAATGAGAGAGCTCAATTCCTTTAGGATCCATGGATGGATGCCATCTTTTCCAGGTGCTTTATCTACCTTTATTCTGTCTAAATACTTCTGGACCATTTCACTTTTGAGCCATTGAGATCATTTGGGGCTGTGTCACTACTACCCCCATTATGGACATGAGCTCCCCCATGCTCCTTTGAATAAACAAAGCTGAAGAATGTATTTAATAAGTTTGCCTTCTCTTTGTCCCCAATCACGCACTCTAGATTAATTTGTAAAGGGCCTACATGCTCAGACCTGACCTTTTTACTATTAATATATTTGAAGAATTTTTTTGGGGTTTGTCTTACTATCTTTTGCAATCTGTCGTTTGTTTTGAATTTTTGCGTCCTTGATTTGCTTTTTACATATTCTGTTATATTCTTTGTAACATTTAAAAGATGATAGTGTTCCTTCATTTTTATATTTTTTAAATGCTCTTTTCTTATCATTTATAACTTTTTTAACTTTGGCCGCGAGCCACATAGGTTTTATTTTTAGCCTTTTAAACTTATTGCCCATGAGAATATACTTTGCAGTGAGTTCGCATACAGTCTTTTTGAAAAATTCCCATTTCTGTTCTGTGTCCATCAATGCCAATATTCCCTCCCAGTCTAAGTCCTGGAGAGCAGCCCTCATCCTTGTAAAATTTGCTCTCTTAAAATTAAGTGTTTTTATCTTTCCTGTATGTGTTTGTTGCTTGCAGCTTACATTAAATGAAATCATGTTATGGTCACTGTTACCCAGATGTTCTTTTTTTAAATAATCTTTATTTTTGTTTGCAAAGGGTATAAGACGTACATTGAATGAGTGTAAGTCCAACAATGGAGCGGACACATGGCAAATAAATCAAGTCGCTGGTTGCACAATCATCAGTATCAAATAAAGCCTTTTTAGTGCAGCTATCGTGCAGCATATAATTCCCAACATTTTCTATGTTATTAAACGGAATGCAGTAATGAAGTGCAAAAGATGGTCCGGTACCGGTTGGCACTCAATACAAAAGAAAAGAGGGGGTGGGGGGAGGGAAAGGGGGTCTTGAGGAGATAGCTCTTCATTGCACTTTTCTGCTTCGATTACCGCAGGCCCCGGGCCCCCGGGTCAGCCCCCGGCGGCCGTTCCCCGAGGGGGGACCCCCGGCCCCAGACTTTCGGTCCCTGTGGGACAGACAATCCCCCCCCGGGCAAACACCCGCCACCCATCGACCCCCGTGCCCAGCACCCGCTCACCAGCAGTGTAATAAGATCATGTCTCTCCTCAAGAATAGTCCGGATCAGGTTCGTTCAGCCATTTCAGGATATTGTGATAGTAAATGATATTAGCGACTACGGTCACGCGGGGTCGTTTGCCTCCCCCCCTAGCCAGCTCTCCGCTACCTTCCCGGTCCTAGGGCTATCCAGGATTTATTCCTGCTCTTTTTGCAAACTGGGGGTCAGCCAATGCCAATAGAGCCAGGTCTAGGCTGGAGGCCACTTGGGCCGTGTTGGAAACGTATTCCTTCCAGGGGGCCCATATAGCGTCAAACCGTTTCGATGTGCCTCTGCATGTGGCCACCCACTCCTCTGCCGCCATGATCTCCCCCACCTTTCCAATCCACTCCGATTCTGTCGGGATCCTGTCACTCTTCCAATATATTGGGATTAAGCGTTTGGCAGCATTGAGGAGGTGGGGGAGAGCGCTCCTCCTGTAAGCAGCCATGGAGGTGGTCGGAAGATGGAGTAGGTAGTGTCCCGGGGAGTCCGGTAGGTGCATCCCCAGTCCATCTGCTATATGTTTCCTAACGCTCCGCCAGAAGGGCCGCAGAACGGGGCACTCCCACCAAATGTGTAGAAGCGTTCCCTCCATCCCACAACCCCGCCAGCAAAGCCTTGACACAGCTGGATAGTACCTTGCCAGCACTGTAGGCACTCTATGCCACCGAGTTAAGAGCTTGTAACTATTTTCTTGTGCCTTAGACTCCACTGAGCTAGCATGCGTCAGTTGGAAGAGGTGCCCAATTTGCTCCGCTGTAAACTGGCAGTGCAGGTCCCTCTCCCATTCTTTTATGAAGTGGGGGTCGTCATACGGCCTAGTTCCCTCTAGAAGTTTATACAGCACTGAGATCATGCGTGGCTGTGGATCTTGTTCTGCCCACAGACTTTCAAAGTCCGTGAGTGTGGACCTGATCTGCGACCCATGATGTCTGGATGCTATAAAGGTAGTTAGCTGACGGTGTCTCCAGAAATCAAAGGGAAAGCTCCCGTATCTCTCTCTCAGAGTCGATAGTGGCAGCAAGGAATGCCCCTGCGTAAAGCGTGCCAGACTGATGGTGCCGTCTGCCACCCAGTACCCCATGGCAGCCACTTGTTCCCCTGGGGGAAGCCAGGGGAATCCACATATTGGTGCCAGTGGCGAGGTGCCGGGTGACAGTGAAAGGCGCGCATTCAGTCTGTCCCACAGTTTGAGGGCGTGAGTTGTTAAAGGGGATGCCCACGTGGAGAGACCCCTGTGTTCTCTTGGCACCCAAGGGGCATATGCTAGATTCCTTCCTGCCATAACCTTCTCCATCTGTACCCACAGCTTGGTTTTGGTATGGAACCTCCAATTAAGGATCCTTTGTAATGCTATTGCATTATAGTATTGGGAGATATTGGGTATTCCAAGCCCCCCGGCCTTCTTAGGTCTCTGCAGCAACGCCATGGCTATCCTGGGTCTCTTGCTTCTCCACACAAATTTGATAAACAGACTGCGAAGTTCCCTAAAGAAACGGTTCGGTAAGGGGATCGGTAATGTCTGCAGCAAAAATAGTATGCGTGGCAGGGTCACCATCTTAAGAATATTCGTGCGTCCCACCCAGGTGAATGTGTCTTTGTCCCATGCCCGTAGGTCTTGGTCAATCTGTTTGAGCATAGGGGCATAATTAAGGGTGTAAAGGTCAGCCATGTTGTTTGTTAGGTAAATCCCCAAATATTTCAGGGCGGAGGATGTCCAGGTAATTAGACTCGATGGCGCAATAATTGGTAAGATCTCCGACTTGGAGTAGTTGATTTGGAAGTTGGATACCAGACTGTAGGAGGCAAACTCCTTCATCAGATTCGGCAGTGAGACTATTGGGTCTACCACATGGAACAGTATATCATCCGCATAAGCGTATAACTTATGTTCCGTGTTCCCCACCTTGACCCCCTTAATGTTTGGATTCGCCCGTATTCTCCGGAGCAATGGTTCCAGAACCAGGGCGAACAATAGTGGAGACAAGGGGCAGCCTTGTCTCGTACCGTTCCGTATGGGGAATGTCGCTGACAGCCCTCCATTGACCTTTACCTGTGCCGTCGGTGATGTATAAAGCCCCATTATCCATTTCATCATGTGTGGGCCTAGCCCCATTTTCTCCAAAACCGCTTTTAGGAAGTCCCAGTCCACGCGGTCAAATGCCTTTTCAGCGTCCGTCGATAGAATCACGTACGGGGGCATCCGACCGCGTGTCCTGGCCCAGTGTATTAGATGTAATGCCCTGTTGGTGTTATCTCGCGCCTCCCTGGTGCTAATAAAGCCCGTTTGGTCGGGATGGACGATGTCTATAAGTAAACGTTGAAGTCTGTGTGCAATAATCTTGCCAAATATCTTCAGGTCCGTGTTTAGCAGGGATATCGGGCGATAACTCTGGGGGAAGGTGTGATCCTTACCCTCTTTAGGGAGAACCGATATGTGGGCCCGTAAGGCATCCGGGTGGAAGCCCCCTTCTGCGGCTAAGCTGTTGAAAAGGGAGCACATGTGTGGTTGGAGATGTGTGAAGAACTTCTCGTAATATGCCTTTGTTAGACCGTCAGGCCCCGGGCTTTTTTGTCCCGGGAGGTTTCGGATCGTGGCTAGTATTTCCGTGGACGAGATGGGGAGCTCCAGATCTTCCCTCTGTTTAGGGGACAGGGTGTGGTAACCGGCGCTAGCAAGGTATGATTCTATATGTGCACGCTTCCGATCCTTTTCTGCCGGCGTGGATTGGCCACGTAAATCATACAGTGTTGCGTAATAATCACGGAATAGTGATGCTATTTTAGTCGTGTGCTGGGTCATATCTCCGTTAGGTGAGCGAAGCTTATGGACGTGAGTAGCCGTATGTCGTTTACGCAAAGCTCTGGCCAGCATCCTCCCACACTTGTTGCCATGCTCGTAGTATTTATGGGCTACACAGCGCAAACGTTTATTTATGCGTCTGTCTATCAATTTGGAAAACAGCGTGCGTAATTCGGTTAGACGTTGAAGCGTTGCCGCGTCGGACGTCCGTTTATGAAGTAGTTCGGTCCTTTGCAGTTCAGATAGAACTCTGTCAAAGTCAGCCTGCCTTTCCTTTTTAATTTTTGAGCCCCACATAATGAGGGTGCCCCTGACTACTGCCTTGTGGCATTCCCACACCGTGCTTCCACTTGATTCCCCCTTGTCATTTTCTGCAAAGTAATTAGTCAACGTCTGTTCTATCCCCGACACCACTCTTGGATCGTCTAACAGGTTCTCATTCAACCTCCAGAGCCAGGCCTTACGTCGCCCGGCAGGCAGGTTGATCGAGAGCGTTATTGGTGCATGATCGGAGATCGTAATTTGTTTAATAGTGGAGTCCTCGAGTAGATCTAGGGATCCCTGGTCAATGAGCAGTAGGTCTATTCGAGTGTAAACTCCGTGCACACTGGAATAATAGCTATAGTCCTTCTCAGAGGCGTGTAGTGCGCGCCAGCAGTCTATTAATGTGTGTAATTGTAAAGTCTTACGGAAATGGCGCAGAAAAGCGCACGAGTGTACCGAGCGGCCCGTCGACGCGTCTAGGCTGGGGTCAGGGCATATATTAAAGTCGCCCCCCAGTATCAGTCGGCCTTCCCTAAAGCTTGCCAGCTCTTCCAAAGTTTTATCAATGAAAGAGAGTTGGTGCGTGTTGGGGGCGTATAGTGTGGCGAATGTGTACATCTGCCCCGCTATTGTTCCCTTCAGGAACACAAAGCGCCCGTGTTCGTCAAGCTTGCTATCGGTCGCGATAAATGGGCAGGTCTTATGAATCGCGATGGCCGTTCCCCTGGACTTAGGGCCAGGTGAATTGCTCAGGAACCACTGTGTGTACACATGGGTGGGAAGTCTTGGGGCTGACTTCTCCGTAAAATGTGTTTCCTGCAAAAACACCACCTGCGCTTTTAGTCGTTTCAATTCTACCCATAATCTGTTGCGTTTGTGTGGAGAGCAAAGACCCCTTACATTGTAAGATATTACCTTAATCGATGCCATGGCGCTGCTGCATATGTGAGCTCAGACCAACTCCTGGAGGGGGCCGGACCCCGCGTGACCATTGAACGAATCCTGATCTAGAAGGAAAGTAAAAAAACTTGAGTATGACAAAAAACATGTCAAGAGGATATGGTTAGGAGGGGTATCGAGGGATAGAAATCGAAGAAACAATAAACATGAACCATATGTGGCGGGGGTATCGACCACCCGCGAGCCCGGGAACCCCCGGTGCCCGAGTCATCTGCACGCTCAGCGACAGCGCCCCCCCAGAATGAGGTGGGGGGCCCTGTCCCCGAGCGCGTCGCCCTGAGCGGTGCATTTGCCTGTACGAGGCATACCTAGGGGGTGAACGTGTCTAGACATAAACCGCACTATAGTGGTCACCCCTCACTATTTAATTTCTGAGAAAATTCGGAGTAGAACAGTCCAACAAAACGTCAATAAGTATTGTATTTCTGCTATGTGCCCATGACTTTGATAGTCGTGTAGGTGCACCTCCCAGGGCCGCCCCCCTAAAACTGGAAACCGGACAACAGCAACATGTAAACAAGAAGGGAAAACCACAGCCCCGGGGATGCGCACCTCACCCTACACCTTCAGCAGCAACAGTTTAGGTGGGCTCTGTGCCTCCCATAAGTAGGTGCTTCTTTTCTAAGCTGTCAAGCATCCCAGCTACCCCCGGCCTCCGGGCAGGGGGAAGTGTCACGATTAGCTCGTCTCTTTCCTCTGGATCTGCGCTTGGGTCTGGCAGGGAGCCATGGTTGAGCATTAGGGATCGGTATGGCTTCCGCGGTCACCCGCCAATCTGGGAAGTCTACCGGGTCCAGGCCCAGTCGTGAAAGGAAATGAGGGAGATCATCCTTAGTACGCAGAGTGACAGCCTCTCCATTCTTGTCCGCCTGCAGTTGAAAGGGGAAACCCCAGCGGTAGGTGATATTTGCTTCTTCAGTGCCTCCAGAAGGGGGCGAACCGCCCTCCGTTGCATCAACGTGCGGCAGGACAAGTCTTGGTAGAAAAAAAGATGAGCGCCGTCAAAGTCAAAAAAAGGGCGCTTGCGCATGCGTTGCATAATTTGCTCTTTGATCGTGTATTTGTGCAGCTTGCAGATAATGTCCCTAGGATTATCCACGTCTTGGGAAGGCGGTCTCAGGGCCCTATGTGCTCTGTCTATTTCAATGCGTGTGTCAGGTGTCGCCCCCAGAATCTCTTTAAAGATGCCCTGAAGTGTAGGGATGATGTCTTTCGCTGCAGTTGCTTCAGGGAGTCCCTTTATACGTATGTTAGATCGGCGACTGCGATTCTCATAGTCATCCAGCTGGTTTATCAGGGCTTCAATCCTCTGGTCTTGTGCAGTGCACCTGTCTGCTAGGCGAGCAATAGGTGGCAGGGAGTCCTCCACTCGCTGTTCTAGGGTTTCCAGTCTATTGCCCAGGTGTGTTGTGTCTGCTTTAAGTTGTACGATGTCTTGCTGGAGGGCTTTCTCTACCCGGCTGGCAAACCTATCCAGGTCCTCCTTAGTGGGGAGTGCCCAAATATGCCTCCTGAGCTCCTGGTCGCCCTGTAGTTCAAAAAGATTGTCCGACCCCTGGTCCTGTGAGATGCTAGACCCTGGGGATGCAGGGGGGGCCGCCGTGCTTGCTAGCCTGGGTGAAGCTATGGGAGATGCTGCGAGCTGCATGACCGGGTGGTCTGGTTCAGCCACATTGTCCCCTGCCTTCTTACTCCTGTTTGGTGTCATTTTGGGCCAGTCCTTCAGGGGTTCTCCAGGGCCAAAGTAGTTGTTGATGGGACCTTGGTTTGACTTTGTGGGATTGCGTGGTTGTGATTGCGCCCTACGGCGTTGTGACATGTCTTCCTCTATGGGAGAGAGGTGGCTGTTTCTCCGAAATGCAAATAAACTAGCTGTCAGTGAGGGGTTTGTTTTATTCAGTTCATGCTCTCATTGCTGATATTGCCTCTCTAGGGCCCAATCGGCCCAGAAATAGCGGCTGTGGCAGTGCTGAGAAGGGGATAACGCCGCACGGCTGGGCTCCCAAGCTGTGTCTCCTTGTGCACCTCCTTCGATTGGGCTTCAGCTAGGCCTCGATTATGCTAGGCCGCAGAGGCTTCCTCCCCCGCCCTTGTCTCCGCCGCCCGCTCCGGGCTTATTGTCCTGCTTCTGGGGGGTATTACAGGGCTGGTGCTCCCAGGGAGGTGGTCTCCAAAGTCCCGTGGGTCCCCAAATGCTGGCACATACCTTGGGCCTCGTGCGGTGTGCGGCCCGCTCCGGATTGCGTAGGCCGCAAAAGCCGCGGCCTCGATTTTGGCCCGCCGTGGTCCGCGGACACCGATCCGCTCCAAAAAGGGCTCTTTCGGTAGCGGTGGATGCAGGGAGATGGATGGTGGTGGTAGCTACTCCCGTCGGCGTCTCCCGCAGCCGGATTCCCGCCGATTGTGTGTGTCGGCCGGGAGCTCCCTTTCTATGCGTCCTAGCGCGCTCACGTCCAGGCCACGCCCCACCCAGATGTTCTTTTATATGAATATTGGTAATAAGCTCTGTATGGTTTGAGATTACCAGGTCCAGCAAAGCGTCATTCCTAGTTGGGGCCTCAATTGACTGGACCATAAAATTGTCCAGTAAGAGGTTTATAAATTATTGCCCTTTAACTGTCCCAGCAGTGCAAGGAAAGAAGTCTCCACCTCCTCTTTAACACTGGGAGGTCTATAACAAACTCCAATGATAACCTTTGTAGTGTGCACACCCATATGCATATCTACTGATAATGCTTCAGACTCATCACACTCTGCATCAACTAGGTCCTCATTCACACTCGCTTTGAGATCACTTTTCACATAGAGACAGACACCACCACCCTTCCGTTTTACCCTGTCTTGCCGAAAGAGAGCATAGCTAAGAATTGTAATAGCCCAGTCATGTGAAGAATGAAGCCAAGATTCAGCAATACCAATTAAATCATAGTTCTCCTCATGCAGCAGAGCTTCCAACTCACCTATCTTGCTTGACAGACTCCTGGCATTGGTGAACAAACACTCGAATTCACTGTCACATTTTGCACATGCATGTTGCATATTTTTTATTTTAGTACAAACAGTACCATTTCCAATGGCTGATTGTAACATGGGAACCTTCATATCATCTTCCATAGCTCTCCCCCCCATCTTTCCCCATTCCTCCCAATAGGGGTGGGCTGACCCCTGTCTGACCTGTCTACCCCATTCTTATCTAATGCACCCTCCCCCCTCAATCCTAGTTTAAATACTCCTCCAGCTTTCCCATAAACTTCTCCCCCAGCACAACAGACCTGCTTCCATTTAGGTGCAAACCATCTTTAGCATATAGATTATACCCCAATGAAAAGTCAGCCCAGTGCTCTAAAAACCCAAAGCCCTCCTCCTTACACCAGGTCTTTAGCCATGCATTCAGGGCTCTAATCGCCCCCTGCCATTCCTGTGTTGCGCATGGCACAGGCAATATTTCAAAGAATATTGCCTAGGAGGTCCTTCCCTTCAACTTGCAACCAAATTCTTTAAATTGATTCTTAATCAATATATTCTGTCATTGTTTCCAATGTGGACCAAGACAGCTGGGTCATGCCCAGCCCCTCCCAGTAATTTATCAAGACAGTCCACCGCATGCCGAACCCTGGCACCAGGGAGACAGCAAAACATTTGGGTGAGGCGATCCTGGCTACAAATTATTCTATCAGTCCTTCTAATTATAGAATCCCCAATTACCCCCAACTGTTTTGGCCTACCTGCACTACCCCTGCCACCCCTACTAGATGGGCTGCTCTCCTGGCTGTTAGGAGGAGCAGTGATATCTAGGGCTGCCACCTCTGAGTTTGCCACCCCTACATGTTCACTCAACTTGGCAAATCTGTTAGGGTGCTCAAACCCAGGGCTGGCATTCCTTTTCTGTGAGCCCCTACCACTTCCTCTAACTGTTTTAACCCATCTACCTACCTTAACATCCTGACTTACCCCTCCACCCTCCCCATTAACCCTACTAGCCACCTGCTCAGTGAGCGGACCCCTTTCAAGGTTGTCAGTTCTGCCCAGCATTGCAATTTGCTCCTCCAGATCTCTAATGCGAGCTTCCGGAAGGGGAACCTGCACACATCTGTAGCAGCGGTTTCCACCCTGAAGCTGTTGCTCCATAGTTGCATACATGCGGCACACTGTGCACTGTACAAAACCTTCAATCTTGCTAACACACATTTTCCCAGATACAACACCACCCAACACTAATAACAGGAAATGTCAGATGTTACTTACAGGTTTGAAGACTCCTGTTATAATCTCCTGTTTTAAACTCTTGTTTTTAACTCACCACTTAGTCAAGGTCCACTTCGTCAGAGGTCCAGCAAGAAAAGAGGTGGCAAACTCAAGGATAAGCAAGCTCACAAATGAGTTCTACAGGGTGTTTTATAGGACCTGGATCACCTGTGACCAATTAACCACTCCCCTTAATTAGTAGTCTGAAGGAAGGAAAGAAAAAAAAGTTTTTGAAAAGTGACAGAAAAAGTGTTAAAAATCTGCAAAGAAAAAGTTAAAAAAAAACCACCTAAAAAAACTGCAAACACCAGCAGTCAAAATCAAAACTGTTTCACTCTTCACTCAAAATGTCCCACTCTTCAGCTTTCAACCAGCATATCTGGAAAAACCCTGAAACACATGTTGTAACTGCAAGGCAATGTTGTGAAGCTGGTCTATTTATTTATTAATTATTTATTCATTATTTATTAGCTTTTTTTGTCTTAAGCCTCGTACACACGGGACAACGATCGTCGCAAATCGTATGTTGCATAATGTAACTTGCATACTGACTGCCCTACACGATCGTATGAGCACAGAAGAACGTTCAGGTGCATGGAATTAGCATCCGGCCGTTCCTGACTTCAGGGCATGCGTGTTTTGCACAATACAACTTGTTGTACCAACTTCTCTGTACACACGATACAATGGTCGTATGAGCGCTTGTTGGTACGACCAAGTTTTCTAGTCTGCTCATACAACTCCCTTGTACAACTGTCGTATGTTCGACTGTTCTAATCGTGCATACGAACGATCGATATCGCATACAACGGTCGTTAGTACGACCTGTTGTATACGATCGTTGTCCCGTGTGTACGAGGCTTTACTTGACACTTCGAGAGTCTACATGACAAGGGAGCACAATGACAGGTGGGGCAGGTTGATTTAATTAGACCTAATTTACTATCTCTGCTGGGTCTGGACTGTTGGGTATAGTGACAAGGAATTAAAGAGGCATGTGGGATTTAACAAAACAGGTTCCTTAAACCAAATGAAACAAAACAAAAAAAATCAATAGTATTTAATATTTATTTAGGGACCTTGTCTGAAGCTTAAGTGTCCCTAATTAAATGTAGTGTGTTTTGCAGCTAAACTGTAATCAGCCTGAGCTCTGTTTGTGTGTTTTTTTTTACTCTGCTGGTTCTCCTAAGCTTAGTATATTGATTGCTTCTGTCAGTTACTAGTGTAGCACCCTTTAGTGTGCTACTAGAGTTAGTGTAGGCAAATAGTAAATCCTGGACAACACATTCACTATATCTGATCTCCCACAGTACACAGAACATGGAAATGCAATTATTTTAGTAAATATAAACTGCTAAGTACCTTTTCTCATCAGCAGTTAGAGCAGTCCTGTGACTTCTATCAGTGTCCAGCCAAGCACTGGTTAAAGCTTGTAGGTAGAGTTTTCTGACTGTCCTATGAGACTACAGCCTCTGCCTGGACAGTGATGATTGGCCCAGTACTGATCACACACATCCTCCCAAGAACAAAAAACCTCTCTAGCAATACACACCGAACTGAACCCCTTAGGTTCCACAGTGAGTATAACACGCATGCTTTACTGCATATACAGACTGATTTTACTGTTGTGGGTTTAGTAAAACTTTACGTTCATGACTCATGGTAAGTTATGTGAGTCTGAATTTGGGTTAAGTTACTGCAGATCAGATTGAATGGCTTCACAGATGCAGGTCTCTGGTACCTTCCCCCGGATCTAGAAGCTTGATGAAGCTTCTGGACATCAGTGGGTAGAGGCCAGGAGGTCATGATCTGCATACTTGGGGAAACCTGACCAATTTCCAGGCAGAATGGAAAAGGGGCACCAATTTTTGGCCCACGGACATGGGACAGGGGATGCCACAAAAAGAAAAAGCTGCAGGAGCAGGGGATGAAGACTGACTTTGGCGGTGCCTGCAGGAAGAGGACATTCCAGGGCTAGGAAGAGCTGAAAAGGCGACCAGCATTATCCCGAGAGAAGTCTCACTGGAGCCCAGAGAGGATGCCGTGCCGGACATAGCTTCCTCACCGCCATGCAGTGAGGATCTGCGTGCTCAAGCCAGGCTTCCACAGTGGAGCCGCACTCCAGAACACCCAAGACCTCTGATGGCATTGCGTCAAGAAGAAGTTTCCTGCCCAGTGGATGAGGAGCCGGATAACATCACCCACAGGCTTTGTTTGAGCAGAAGATGCCCGAAAAGAAGGCGGGCTTTCTCTCCCGTGCCACCGCGTAGAGGCCCAGGGCAGGACAGGTCTCAGCAAGCCACAATGATCGCTAGGCAACAGGAGCACCCGTCATCCAAGCAGGATCTGCTGGATGTGCATGAGAAAACGCAGCTGTTACAGCAAGCTACACAGCCAATGCTTGATAATAGAGCAGCTATGCAGTCACAAATTAACCCTTCTAGCGCTGTGCATAATGTCATGTTACCAACTTCTTTTGGTGAGTAACCTCAGCTCAGTGTGTTGAATTCATTGATAGATTCATTGTCAAAATTTGAAAATTCTTTTAATGTTACTAACACTTTTGTCTCTAGTAGTGCTCCAATTAATCCTATTAATGTTTAGTCTCCCGTTAACCCTAGTATGGCTACGGTGGTAAGAAATTCATCACCTGTTGTATCTACAATATCTAACATTGACACAAATGTTAATAATGTTGCACCTATTATTAGCACAGTACCAGAAAGTTGTTTAAAGGAAATATTGCTGTGTGATGTCTCTCCTAGGATATCATTTGTCTGCGGCTATTAAGGAGAAGATTTGGAAGGGAGAATTTGTAGATATATTATCACTTCTTCCATCATCGAAAGAATTTGCTTTTAAAATTTTTAATTATTCTGAGGATAACAAGAGGCACCCTGTAGCTAGGTCTTTCCATAACTGGCTTCAAGGTTTTTGCATCTTTTCTGCAGCGATAGGAGATAAGTTTCCTGAAAGATGCAGTGGCCTCTTTCAACATATTGTAGAGCAGGGATATGCAATTAGCGGACCTCCAGCTGTTGCAGAACTACAAGTCCCATGAGGCATAGCAAGACTCTGACAGCCACAAGCATGACATCCAGAGGCAGAGGCACGATGGGACTTGTAGTTTTGCAACATCTGGAGGTCCGTAAATTGCATATCCCTGTTGTAGAGGCTTACAAAAACTTTGGAGGACTAGGTTGGTTCTACTACAACTAATCCTTTCGTCAGAAGTTATCAGTATATCCTAATCTTAAATGGGGCATGAAAGATGTCGGTCTTTGGCTGAATTTAATCCTCCCCCAAAAATATGCTCCTACAAAACAGCAGGTTGTTAAAACTAATATATCTACAGTTTATCGCAAAGGAGTGTGTTACACTTTTAATGAAGCACAATGCAAGTGGGGCTCGGCTTGTTCAGGTACACAACCTTTGGCGAAATCTTTAGGCCTCATACACACGGGCGTATATAAAATAATAAACAAAACGTCGGGCCCGACGTCAAGGAGATAAAGTCGACGTTTTTCGGCGTTATGCATTGGCGTTTTTGAGCGCTAGTGAGCGTCGGCGTCAATAGACGTTTTTTAAAAAAAAATCATTCCTCTGCTATTTTTCAACCTAAAAACGTCGGCGTCAAAAAACGCCGGAAAACGCCGGTACAATATTAGGTGGCGTTTGTTGGCGTCTGTTGGCGTCTCGTGGCGTTTTGCGGCGCTTTTTGACGTCGTTGCAGCCAAGGAACGCGCTGGTCGTGGGTTCTCTGATACGCCGACGCCATCTACAGCTCAAAAACGCCGACGTATTTTATGTGGCCATTGACTAACATGGGGAGCAGCTAAAAAACGTCAGTAGACGCCGGCGTCAAAATACGCCCGTGTGTATGAGGCCTAAAAAGAAAACAACCAATCTAACCATGCTTCCAGAGAATATTTTTCAAAAAGCCTGCACTTCATTGAAGCTGGAAAAAATGTATCCAAACAGTAAGAAAGCTCATCTGTTAATTAAAGGTTTCTCTTCAGGTTTCCAGCTACCTACATTTACAGGCCAGGGTTGTACAATAGTTACGAATTTAAAATCTGTAGATAAGTTTAGTCATATTGTTAGAGATAAGATAATAAAAGAAATAAAGGCTGGGAGGACAGCAAGTTCTTTTTCTTTCACTCCTTTTACAGATTTTCGTATATCTCCGTTAGGATTAGTACCTAAAAAAGAACCAAATGCTTTCCAATTAATTCATAATTTTTCATTTCCGTATGGAAGCTCGCTAAATGATGAAATTGATCAGGCCTTAGCATCAGTAAATTATTCTACTTTTGATGATGCAATTGCACTAATTAAAAAATTTGGTGCTGGAGCACTTTTGGTAAAAGCAGAAATTCAGTCTGCTTTTAGACTTTTGCCCATATCACCAAATTCTTTTAATTCATTGTGTTTTTATTTTGAAGGTTGTTATTTTTATGATCAATGTTTGCCAATGGGATGTTCTCTATCCTGCGCATACTTTGAGGCTTTTGCCAATTTTTTGCAATGGGTTATTGTTCATGAGTTTGGCTTTCAAGGAGTTCTACATTCCCTTGATGATTTTTAATATGTAGGTCCTGCGGATTTTCCTATTTGTCTTTTTTATTGAAACTTATTTTTAGTATTTGTGATCATTTTGGAATTCCATTAGCTAATGATAAAACAGTTCTCCCGTCAAATTGTATTGAATTCCTAGGTATTTCTATAAATTCAGCTTTAAATGAATTTCAGTTACCAGCAGTTAAAATAGCTAGACTTCAAGCATCCATAGCTTTCTTTTTACGAAGAAGAAAGTTTTGTTAAAAGAACTCCAGTCTTTATTAGAACTTCTGGCATTTGCATCTCGCATAATGCCAGTTGGTAGAATTTTTTCATGTCAATTAGCTATTGCTGTGTCTGGTTATAAATCCCCCTTTTCACACATACGTATGACTACAGACCTTAAAGATCTTATGGTATGGTCAAGTTTTTTACAGTATTATAACGGTCGCTCTTTCTTTCAAAGTGATTTTATATTTGCCACTGATTTAGAACTTTTTACCGACGCAGCTAGGTCAAAAGGTTTTGCGGCAGCGTGGAGTACTCACCGGTGCTGCGGTTCATGGCCCCCAGCTTGGATTGAACAGAATGCAACTAAGAACATAGTTCTTTTAGGACTTTTTCTTATTATAGTTGCTTTTGAGATCCGGGGTGATCACTTGGAGATATCTTGGTACACTCAGATAATAAAGGGGTCATATATGCTATAAATTGCTTGTCATCAAAATCATTATTTGTGATTAAATTACTCCATTATTTTGTGCTTCTATGTTTAAAATTAAATATTTTGGGATAAAGCCAAATATGTTCTGGAAAAACAAATTACTCTCTATCTCCTTTCCAGATTGCGCATTTCAGAGAACTTCTTCTGAATGCGGATCTGGTTGGAGTTTCTTGCCCAAGCCATCTTTGAAATATAGGTATAAATGTGGAGCGCTAAAATTCAAACAAAACATTAAATATATATGCAATAGTCCATTTCTGAACGATATCCTGGTAAAGGAAGTAGTGCACCGTGACAGCTAGGTGAGGCTAAATAAATGCAAAGGTGTGTGGCAGTGCCCCTCCACCAGTCACTCCAGCCTCTCACCTCACAGATTCGACCTCCCAGAGGTCACAGCACTTTTAGAAGCAAGCCTTCGCACTTCCAGCTTCCACCATGCGTTTTTTGGAACCGCATCAAATCCACAAATCGCATCAGATCCATAAAAATCGCATCAGGTCCATAAAAAATAAACACCAGATCTAATGCTCTCTGTCATAACTTTAATCACATCATAAAAACAAGATAAAACACTCACATGTTTATGCACCCGCTGATGAAGTTCCGCTTTCAGGAACGTAACATGTACGGGAGGAGCCGGTAGTGACGTCATCTCTAGGCTACCCTGTGCGACTGACACACCAGTCGATTGTAACCAGTGATGGCCGAGGAGGGCATGTAC
>BLSH010017864.1:214651-225434 GCA_018402905.1 Glandirana rugosa | reverse complement strand
TGAGATCCGGGGTGATCACTTGGAGATATCTTGGTACACTCAGATAATAAAGGGGTCATATATGCTATAAATTGCTTGTCATCAAAATCATTATTTGTGATTAAATTACTCCATTATTTTGTGCTTCTATGTTTAAAATTAAATATTTTGGGATAAAGCCAAATATGTTCTGGAAAAACAAATTACTCTCTATCTCCTTTCCAGATTGCGCATTTCAGAGAACTTCTTCTGAATGCGGATCTGGTTGGAGTTTCTTGCCCAAGCCATCTTTGAAATATAGGTATAAATGTGGAGCGCTAAAATTCAAACAAAACATTAAATATATATGCAATAGTCCATTTCTGAACGATATCCTGGTAAAGGAAGTAGTGCACCGTGACAGCTAGGTGAGGCTAAATAAATGCAAAGGTGTGTGGCAGTGCCCCTCCACCAGTCACTCCAGCCTCTCACCTCACAGATTCGACCTCCCAGAGGTCACAGCACTTTTAGAAGCAAGCCTTCGCACTTCCAGCTTCCACCATGCGTTTTTTGGAACCGCATCAAATCCACAAATCGCATCAGATCCATAAAAATCGCATCAGGTCCATAAAAAATAAACACCAGATCTAATGCTCTCTGTCATAACTTTAATCACATCATAAAAACAAGATAAAACACTCACATGTTTATGCACCCGCTGATGAAGTTCCGCTTTCAGGAACGTAACATGTACGGGAGGAGCCGGTAGTGACGTCATCTCTAGGCTACCCTGTGCGACTGACACACCAGTCGATTGTAACCACGCTCGTATTCCTGCACCTGGAGATAGGTGCATAAACATGTGAGTGTTTTATCTTGTTCAGCGCTGAATCATTTGTATTTTGTTATCTTTGGAATATAATCTAAACCTAATTGTTGAGGCCGTTCAATGCTTGGTAGCACCACGCACGGGCCGATTATTCAGCCGCATGGCAAAGTTGGGTTTTATTTTGCGGGGTGTTAGAAGTACCAGTTGTGTCTCCATCAGAACAGGCTACTTTGGCTTTTTTATGCTCATTAATGCAAGCCCAATTGTCGTACAATCACATTAATAAAATCCTAGCAGGAGTTTCTTTTTTCCTTAAATTACATAACCGTTCTTCTTGTAATAGCTTTTTTTGCAGTAAGGCAAGCTTTGAAGGGCTACAGAAAGGTTAATTTTTCTGCAGACTCTCGTAGGCCCATCACTCTAGATATTTTAAGGAGACTCTGCTTGGCTACTTATACCATCTGTCACTCTAGTTATGAAGCATGTCTATTTTCTTCGGCATTTGTCTTATGTTTATGTATGTATGTTTATGTAGCGCCCCATAATGCATGGCAAAATGACGGTGCGCACAGCTCCTCCTCCATGGGAGGGCTGCCGCCATCAGCGCTCGCCGTGTTTTGACAGTTTATTTATAGTCAAGGGCGGGGCCACCCAGTGATGTAGTTGGTAACGCCGCCCCCCTCTGACGTCATGTGACATCATAGGGGCAGGTCAATTACATCAATGGGTGGCCCTGCCCTTGACTATAAATAAACTGTCAAAACAAAGAGAGTTCAGTCGGCAGGAACCTTATCATGGAGGAGGAGCTGTTGCATTTTTTTATTTTCGGGTCCGTTGCACACCGTAATTGACAATGGAATACAACAGGGGACACTTATTTATTTATTTTTTAATAAAGGACTTGTCCCTAATTGTCTCCGGTGTTTTTTTCTTTTTTGACACTTTTTGGTGAACTAATAGGGGTACGATGTACCCAATACTAATTCCAGATTCTGATAAGCCCCACGCCCGCAGACCCCCACAATCACAGCCCAGGGTTGTGGGGAAGATGCTCTTGTCCCCATCAACATGGGGACAAGGTGCTTTGGGGTGGGGGGCGCAGAGCCCCCCTGCCCCAAAGCACCCATACTCCCCATGTTGAGGGCATGTAGCCTGGTATGGTTCAGGCTGCATGCTCGGATAAGGGTATGCTTTGGATTCTAGGGGGAACCCCACATCATTTTTTTTTTAAATTTGGCGCGGGTTTCCCCTTAAAATCCAAACCAGACCCGAAGGGTGGGGGACCCTACGCAAATTTTTTTCATTGATTTTTATCTATATTGCCGGCTTTCTTCTCCAGAGTTTAAACCTCTAGAAAATCTCAGGAGGCGCATCAACCATGCTATACAAAAATTCATGCCATCAGTCGGGGGGTTTTCATTCCACCATGTTGATCTAGAAGGCAGTTTTCCTGCCCTTTTTAGGCAAGATGGAGTGCACTTGTCAGATATAGGCCTAGACAAATTTAATTTAGGCCTTCAGTCTTGTATAGAAATGGCCGTGGGTTTGGATGGGCTGGCACTTGTTTGCAACTAGTCCCGGCTGGTGGGGACTTTGGTTATGATTATTTTGAATTATATTTCGCTTACTTCTGTGACTAAGCGATATGTGTGGATTTAGTATGGATTCATTTTGCATTATTTGCATATTTGAATTGATAAAGATTTGTTTATTAATATTAAACCAATAAAGTGCAGTGGCCATTTCTATACCAATAAAAAATTGTGTGTGTTTTCTTATTATAGGTTATTAGGTTATAATGCATTTAATAGCTTATTTTAGTTGGTTGAAAGTGCAGCCTCCTGTCCCATGGAAAAGGGGGCACCAAATTAGTGCCCACGCACATGGGACAGGGGATGCCACAAAAAGAAAGAGCAATCCTTTGAATATATATATTTTAAAAAAATAATAATTTGAGGTAAATTCGTAGGACACTGGCCTTTAAGGATTCAGCTTAACTGGCACATGTATTGTGGCGGGAAGGCTAATAGTACACGTGTTTTTCTGGAACATTCTGCACCCCTATATAAAGGGGGTTCCTTTGGGTTTTTCCTCACAAGCTGATTGGGACCTGTTTGGCGAGTTCCCCTCCCTCCCATCCCTGTCACTGGCACTTTTTGTGGCATGTTACCCTTGTTTCAAGGGGGGACTTTGGTTATGATTATTTTGAATTATATTTGCTTGAGTTCTGTGACTAAGCGATATGTGTGGATTTAGTATGAATTAATTTTGCTTATTTGAATTAATAAAGATTTGTTTATTAACCACTTCCCACCCGCGTCACGTCATATAACGTCGCCAGTAGTTACAGGCACCATTCAGATATCGTTTTTTTCCGCCGGTGATTCCCAACAACGATCATATCGGCAGTTCAGCCATTTAATCATTCTTACAGGCGGGGGGGTGTCCCCCCCGCCGCCCTCCGGTACGATCGGCAGCCCACAAAACGGATCCGTCACCGGTGGAAGTTGACCATAGAGCTGACTGGTGACCAGATGCTCACCAGTCATCTCTAGGCGCCTCGGAGGTCCGGGCGTGACGTATGACGTCACATACGGCCGGCCGGATGTAAACAATGCCTGGGGACTCGGATG
Organism: Glandirana rugosa; assembly: GCA_018402905.1. Lineage (NCBI taxonomy): Eukaryota > Metazoa > Chordata > Amphibia > Anura > Ranidae > Glandirana > Glandirana rugosa. The sequence continues at coordinate 222,014 of BLSH010017864.1, read as the reverse complement.
AAAAAGCCAAGATCAATCTTTTTTTTTCTGATCTTGGTCTTTCCAGCCTAGAGGAGAGATGTGGGGTCTTATTGACCCCATATCTCTCCAAAAAGAGTACCTGTCATGCACTATTCCTATTACAAGGGATGTTTACAATTCTTGTAGTAGCAATAAAAGTGATCAAAAATTTTATAATAATAAAGAAAAAAATTAAAACGCCCCTGTCACCGCGAGCTTGCGTGCAGAAGCAAACACATATGTAAGTCGCGCCTGTATATGTAAACAGCGTTCAAAACACACATGTGAGGTATTACCGAGTACGTTACAGCAAGAGCAATAATTCTCGCACTAGACCTCCTCCTCTGTAACTCTAAACATGTAACATGTAAAAATTTTAAAGAGTCGCCTATGGGTATTTTTAAGCACCGAAGTTTTGCGCCATTCCATGAGTGTGCGCAATTCCAAAGCGTGACATGTTAGGTATCTATTTACTTGGTATAACATCCTCTTTCACATTATGCAAAAAGATTGGGCTAAGTTTACTGTTTCCTTATTTTTTAATACATGAAACAGTTTTTTTTCCCCCAAAAAAATTGCGTTTGAAAAATGATTGCGCAAATAAAGTGCGAGATACAAAGTTGCAATGATCACCATTTTATTCCCTAGGTTCTTTGCTAAAAAAAAAACATACATAATGTTTGGGGGTTCTGAGTAATTTTGTAGCAAAAAAAATTATGATTTTTACATGTAGGAGCGAAGTGTCAGAATTGGCCCGGGAAGCAAGTGGTTAATAATATTAAACCAATAAAGTGCCACAGCCATTTCTATAATAATAAAAAATAGTGTGTGTTTTCTTATAGTGCATTTAATAGCCTGTTTTTAGTTGGTTAAAAGTGCAGGATGGCTAGGACAGCCTCCGGACAAATGTTTATGTTTCATGCGGTTAGTCACTGTTTTTTGTTGTGTGTTCTATTATTGTTTGCAATTGTTTTGCCACTACACACTGTGTTTTTTTGACGCCACGTTTTTGAGCGTTTTTTGCAGCTCTCCATGTTATTCAATGGTCCTATAAAAACGCTGACGTTTTTGAGCTGTAGATGGTGTCGGCATTAGTGAGCTGAAAGTAGAACCCATGGCCAGCGCGTTCCGAGGCTGTAATGTTTTGGCGTTTTTGATGCCAACGCGGAAAAACGCTCACTAACGCCGTACCGATGTTAACCGGCGTTTTTGACGCTGGCGTTTTCAAGGTTAGAAAATAGCAGAAGAATGTTTTTTTTTAAAAACGCCTATTGATGCCGACGCTCACTAACACGCATTAACTCTCATTAACGCCGATGTAGAACGCAGAAAAAGGCGCTGATTTTTCCCTGACGTTGAGCCTGATGTTTTGCTTATTTTTTTTCATACGCCTGTGTGTATGAGGCCTTAGGGTTATTTTGGTAAAGTGACCCGCCACTAGACACCAAGTTTAGTATTTATAATTTAGATGGATCCGATTGATTCCCTTTTTTCAATAAAGTGAAAAATGTTTGATAACCGGAACACTGTATGTTTCATCACTGTTATGGCTGTCTTTTTCCTCATAACCTTTGGTGAGGAGTTTTTGTGTTTATGAGGTGTAGGAGCCAAAGTGGAGCTACCGTAATAGGTGAATAATGTTGTCATAAGGTACTATACCAATATATGTTAGCCCTTCTTTCCCTTTTGCTAACATCTTTCCTGCAACCCGTGGTTGCAGAAAAAAAGTTTGCACCATGTATGGCCAGCCATACATGGAGCTGGGTAGAAACTAGTGCTGGACATTGCAAGAGGGATTCATTGTCCATATGTAAAAGTATATTTACAGGTATTAAAGGGTCAGGGGTCAGATCCACTACAAATTCAAGCAATCAACTGTATCTGAGCACCACAAACTTAAGATGCTACAACATGTAATAGCAGCTTGAGAATTCTAGTTATTGTCTGGCATGTTATGTTTCTTCCCAAGGACTTGGTCGATCACTTGAGATATATTCGATTCTAGCTGACTTTGTTAGGATTACTTTAAATGTGCCCACTGTTCTAATCAATATTTGTTTAACCTCCCTGCCAGTCTGATTATGTCAACATTTTGATTGTCAAAGTGGTACATTGTTTTGCATGGAAATGTGTTGTTTTATAATGTAGGCCTGTAATTCTTAGGCCCCATACACACGGGCGTTTTTTGACGCCACAATTTTGGGCGTTTTTTGCAGCTCTCCATGTTATTCAATGGCCCCATAAAAACGCCAACGTCTTTGAGCTGAAGAGGGCGTCGGTGATAGTGAGCTGTAAATAGAATGCGGGACCAGTGCGTTCCGAGGCTGTAGCTTTTTGGCATTTTTGGCGCTAAACCGGCAATACGCTGTACCGGCGTTAACCAGCGTTTGTTGATGCTGGCATTTTTTAAAAAAAATGTCATTGGTCAATTTATTACAGAAAAACAGGAAATTCCTGTAAAAAAAATGACCCAAAGCTCCTTTGCATCCCTGTGAAATTGTGGGTCGTATAGGGGAAGGAGAAGAATAAGATGGCCACTGCTGTGTCCCAGGCAGACACCCACACCATGGGGATCATGTGCTCAAGGTCAAGCTTTGGGATGACATTTGCTCGTCCATCACCCCTGGGTGGGAAGAGATGACTATGCATGTCCAGCAGGAGACCAGTAAGTACATGTAGTGCCTGTTCTGTATAGTTTTGTGTATAGTGTGATGCAGAACACTTACGTATTCTTTTCTCCTATACCTTAGGGAAGAAGTTGCAAAAGCGATGGAAGTCACCGATGAAGAGAGGGCGTTCACATCCAGAGCACCTGCGCCCACCAAAAAAGCACATGTGCAAAATCTCCTTTTCATGCGTCAAGCGATGCTGAACAGCAGCAGAGAGTGAGTTTAGTCAAATTATTCTTTTTTATTTCTTTTGTACATTAATTTGCATTAGACCAATTTTTTTCATTAATTTTAAAATCTATATATTTTTTTTAGAACAACATCCAATATTTCGGTGAAAAGGAAGGAGCCGGAGCCAGAGCCGGATCAGGAGGTGGACTGACCCTCCACCAGTGCCATGGACAACGCTGGACAGGCATCCTCCCCTGGCAGTGATGTTAGCTGTCCCGCCACTGAGTCAAGACCTGAGGTAAGCGTCCAACCGTGTGCATGTCCATTGCAATGTCTGTTTGTCTATCTACCTGCATAACAATCTATATATTTTCTTGATTTTACAGGCACCAATCGGCAGCCAGGATCACGGGGAGGTGCCCAGTCGCGTCGGTGTCCATGGCCCTGGGCGTGGGCAAGGCCGTACCCAGCAACAGAGGGGGGTAGCTCAGCAGTGCTACAACCCCCTCTCTCTATCAGCCCCCTCCTCAGCAGCAGCCACCACCCACAATGCCCCAGAACCCATATTGTCCACAGGGTTATGTGGACTGTCCACCTCCACTCCCAGCTCCTTTATATCATGAGCGCCAGCCTCACCCCCCCCCCACAATCACCATATCCCCATGGCTCTCAGCCCACATACCACCAGTTATAAAATTAATACAAATTATTTTTTTTTCACCAAAAATGTGTTTGAGTTATTTTCATTTAAATAGGATGTATATTAGCACCCATTTTCATTCTGCATGGGACAAATGTATGCTGAGTTCATATAGGACCAGCATACATTTGTCCCATGCAGAATAGAAAAGGGGACTTTTCATTCTGCATGGGACAATCCTGCTCTTACAAAACGCCGCTTGAATTACGTTTTCTAAACAGCGTCTCCTGCCACTAATATCTGACGCCCAGAGAGTGTCCAGTGTGCATGGAGCCTTAGGAATTACTCACTTCTGTCCAAACAAGAGTCTAGTAGACATCCCGGGCATGATAAAGTTTGATACATAAAATCATAAATTATAATATAATAAATTATAAATTATTATAAAAAATAATAATATAATAATAATACATTTAATTCAATAATGTAATCAAACCAAAAACACTGAAATTTGTACAAACGAATCAATTATGATGCCGGTGTTCCATTAGATTAGGCGACCCGTCATATCTTGTAAGGGAAGTGACGTTTCGTCACCGCCATCACGCTACACCCCGCACTCGTCCACAGTAAGGATACAGTGAGAAGGCGGCAAGCGGACATCTTTTTACACCCAGCGGAGTTTTGCATCTCACACTTATTTGTAACAGTAAACTGAGATTATATAGTGACATACAGTATTTTCAAAACCATCAGACTGTTTTGATGTTGAATTGTAAAAGCAGCGGTGTTTTGTCAGATCAGCAAACCTGTGCTATTAGCAGGCTTGCCGTTGCTTTTACAATCCAACATCAAAAGAGTGTAATCGATTTCTAAATACTTTATATTATTATATAAGCTCAGTTTATTGTTACAAATAAATGGGAAATGCAAAACTACGATGGGTGTAATAAGTTGTCCACTTTTTACTGTATCTGTACTGTGGACGAGTGAGAGGTTTAGCAAGATGGCGACGACGGAACGTCACTTCCTTTACAAGATATGACAAAAAAATAGACGAAAAGAGGCGCCTCTAAGTGCAGACTTTAAAAACAGTTTATTAAAACCAACAATTGGCAACTCACATGAGACAGAAGATAAAAGGCACATGAGCAGGTCCTCCAAGGGGTAACATGAACCATGCTGATTACTGCTAATGCTACCGTTTTCCTTACAATAGTCTTGTATATAATCCCTTATTATTCCCTCCAAGAGCTTGCATATTATTGATGTTAAGCTAAGTGGCCTGTAGTTTCCAGGGCTATATCTTGGTCCTTATATATATTGGTGCTACATTGGCTTTTCTCCAATCAGCTGGTACCATACCAGTCAGTAGACTGTTCTTAAAAATTAGGTATAGTGGTCTGTCAATTTCTTGACTGTACTCCTTAACCACTTCAGCCCCGGAAGGATTTCCAGCTTTAGGACCGGAGCCCTTTTTGCGATTCGGCGCTGCGTCGCTTTAACTGAAAACTGCGCGGTCGTGCGACGTTGTACCCAAACGAAATTTGCGTCCTTTTTTTCCCACAAACAGAGCTTTCTTTTGGTGGTATTTGATCACCTCTGCGTCATTTCTGATCGCCGCTATAAACAAAAGAAGAGTGACAATTTTGCAAAAAAACCCAAATTTCTTACTTTTTGCTAGAATACAAATCCAAAAAAAAAATATTAAAAAACATTTTTTTTCACCGTTTTTGGCCGATTTATATTCTTCCTCATATTTGCGATAAAAAAAATCACAATCGGCGTTTAATGATTGGTTTGCGCAAAAGTGGCCGCGTTTACGGATGATGAGAATTCATTTTTGGGGTTTTTATTTTTTTTTTATTTTTTACTAAAAATGGCGGCGATCTGCGATTTTTTGCGGTACTGTGATATTTCAGCGGACATGTCGGACCATTTTGACACTTTTTTGGGACCATTGGCATTTATACAGCGATCAGTGCTATAAAAATGCACTGATTACTGTGTAAATGCCATTGGCAGTGAAGGGGTTAACCTGCAGGGGGCGCGCTAAGGGTTAACTATGTTCCCTGGGCGTGTTCTAACTGTATGGGGGATGCCCTAGCTGGGGAAGGGAAGTGGTCACAGCCTTCACGTAAAGAAAGGCTGTGATCACAGCCCTTCCCCCTCACACAGAGCGGAGGTCCGTGTTTACATACACGGACCTCCGCTCACTCGCTCCGGGGGGGCCATCGCGGGTAGCCGGCGGCAATCGAAGCCGCCGCACCCGCTCCCTGGCCCTACCCGAACACAGTGAGCGTGCGGGCGCGCCTCCGGCGGCGCGCGCGCGCGCTCACAGTGCGCGTTATCGCAGCCGCCGTCGTATGACGGCGATTTGCGATAACGAACCACCTTGTCGTCGTCAACCTGCGGTTGGCGGTCCGCAAGTGGTTAAGGACCCTTGGGTGCAAGCCATCTGGTCCCAGTGACTTATTAGGCCCCTTTCACACATACGGACCGTTTGTCCGTTTTTCATCCATCCGTTGACTGATGAAAAACGGACATTAATGCAACTCTATGGAAAAACTGATGACAACTGATGATCAGCTATTTTCATCAGTTTTCATCCGCTTCCGTCCGCATCCGTTTTTTTTGAACGGATGAAAGTCCTATTTTTCATTCGTCAAAAAAACGGATCGGACGAAAAACGGATGTAAACTGACGAACGGTCAGTTTTTCATCCGTTTTTGCATTGGTAGTGAATGTAAAAAAAAACTGATGAAAAACTGATGACCACGGATGAAAAAACTGATGAAAAGCTGATGTAAACTGATGAAAAACTGATGTAAACTGATGAAATAACTGATGAAAAACTGATGAGCACTGATGAAAAATGGATGAAAAACTGATGGATACTTCATCCATTTTGACGTGACTGAACGGATGAAATGAACGGTCCGTATGTGTTAAAGGGGCCTTAACGTTAAGTTTCTCAAGTCTATTCCTAATTTGATCCTCATTTAGCCGTGAGGGTGCTTCATGTGACGTGTCGTGAGGTCTAACATTATAGTTTTGAATACTTGGGCCCCTCGTTTTCTTTGTGAATACTGAGGAGAAAAATTAGTTTAACACCATCTCTCCATCCTTGGTAACCAGATTCCCTTCATCATTTTTTATGGGGCCAATATGATCTGACCTCCCTCTCTTACTATTTATATACTTAAAGAATTTATTGGGATTCTTTAACCACTTCCCGCCCGGCATATAGACAATTGACGTCCGGGCGGGGGGTTCATTATCCTGACTGGATGTCTATTGATGTCCTCAGGATAATCCGCGAATGCGCGCCCCTGGGGGCGCGCATCGCGGCGATCGGTGGTGCCGTGTGTCAGGCTGACCCACCGCATTACCAACCGAGGTAAAAGGCTTCGATCCGAAGCCTTTTACCATGTGATCAGCCGTGACCAATCACGGCTGATCACAGTGTAAATAGGAAGAGCCGTTGATCGGCTTTTCCTCTGCTCAGGTCTGCAGACCTGAGCAGCGGAGAGCCGATTGGCTGCTCTCCTGAGAGGGGGGGCTGCGCTGAACATTTATCAGCGCAGCCACCCTCAGGATCACCCCACTGGACCACCAGGGAGCCGGATCAGACAAGTCGCGTCGGGGGGGAGAGTCCTCTCGTCGGTTAGCCGAGAGGCGACGAGTCCAGACGTCTGGACTCGTCTCCTTTTCGGCTAGTTGCCGAGAAGGATAAATGTGACACTAGTCGGCACTAACCAGTGCCGACTAGTGTACCATTTTCCGAAGCCTAGCTTCGGAAAATGGAGCCAACCATTACGCCACCCAGTCGGACTGTGTGCCGTGGTGGCTAGCGGCGCTACGCGCGGGGGTCCCCGCGCGT
>BLSH010017864.1:176733-212459 GCA_018402905.1 Glandirana rugosa | reverse complement strand
CGATGTGACTACCCGTGACTACTCCGATGTGACTGCCCGTGACTACTCCGTCATGTCTAACCGTGACTACTCCACCGTGACTATTCCAACGTGACTGCCCGTGACTATGCACCGTGACTATACGCCGTGACTACCTGTGAGGATCCGCATGTATGATGCCTGCCAGTGCCATCCCTAACAGTGCTTGTTGCACCTGTGCCCACCACTGCCACCTATAAGTGCCCACCTGTGCCCACCCGTGTCACCTATCAGTGCCCACCCGTGTCACCTATCAGTGCCCACCTGTGCCACCTAAAAGTGCCCACCTGTGCCACCTAAAAGTGCCACCTATCAGTGCCCAGTGCCACTTATCAGTGCCGCCTAGGAGTGTCCATCAGTGCCGCATATCAGTGCCACGTATCAGTGCCCGTCAGTGCAACCTTATCAGTGCCACCTCATCAGTGCCAATCTGTACTGCCTCATCAGTGCCCGTCAGTGTAGCCTCATCAGTGCCCATCAGTGTAGCCACATCAGTGCCCGTCAGTGAAGGAGAAAATGTACTTTATACACATTTTTGTGACAGAAACAAAGAAAAATGTTTGTTTTTTTTCAAAATTTTCGGTCTTTTTTTTCTATAGTGCAAAAAATAAAAACTGCAGGGGTGATCAAATACCACCAAAAGAAAGCTCTATTTGTGGGAACAAAATGACAAAAAGTTTGTTTGGGTACAATGTCGCACGACCGCGCAATTCTCATTCAAATCGCAACAGCACTGAAAGCTGAAAATTGGTCTGGTAGGGAAGTGTTCTAAGTGCATGGTATTGAAGTGGTTAAACTCTGCTCAGATATATGTCTTTCATATTCTATCTTCGCTGCCCTGATTGCACCCTTACATTCCTTATTGCATACCTTATAAAGCTGGAGTGCCAACAGAGACCCATCAGCCTTGTGTTTTTTGAAGGCCTTCTCCTTTGCCTTTATATGTGTTTTTACATCGGAGTTAAGCCACCCTGGTTTTCTATTAGCTCGTCTAATTGGGATACACTGGCTAATACCTTTGTTTAGTATGTCCTTGAAGCACTCCCATTTTTCCTCCGCGTTCATTGTATCTAGAATTTTATCCCAACTAACATCTTCCAGCAAGGAGCGTCGTTTATGGAAGTTAGCTCTCTTAAACTTCAATGTCTTTGTATTCCCCTTATGTTTCCTATTTGTGTACACTTACACTAATTGACCTGTGATCGCTATTTCCTAGATTGCCCCCTACCTCCATGTCTGTGATCAGGTCTGTGTTGTTAGTAATCAGAAGGTGTAATAAGGCTTTTTTTCTAGTTGGTGCATTTACCATCTGAGCCATGAAATTGTTCTGCAGGACATTTAGGAAATGTCAAGCCTTAGCTGAGTGTGCAGTACCTTCTGCCCAGCCTATATCTGGATAATTGAAATCCCCCATTATAATGACACTTTCCATCTTTGCCGCAGTTCCAAACTGTGACAGGAGGTCCGCCTCCCCCTCTTCCCTCTGGTTAGGGGGCCTATAGCATATTCCTTGTATTACTTTCCCCTTGGTGTCTTCCTTTTGTAGCTCTACCCATAAGGATTCAACCTCCTCCCTTGATCCACTAGTAATGTCATCCCTCACATTTACTTGTACGTCATTTTTTATATACCCTTCCCCCTTTTTTGCCCTCCCTATCCCTGCGATATAGGGAATACCCCTGAATGGTAGCTAGCCAATCATGAGAGCTATTAAACCAAGTCTCTGAAATTCCCACAAAATTGAACTCCACTTCGTACAGTAGTAGCTCTAGTTCTCCCATCTTGTCCGCCAGACTCCTGGCATTAGCGAACAAGCCCCGTAGTTTTGTCTGAACGCCTACTGGTTTCTTGGGTATTTCTCGGTTGCATACAGGATTTGTTGCACTACCTACCTCAGGTTTAGGTTCTTCATTAGGCCTACCACTGCTGCCCCCAATGCTACCCTCTATACTTTGTTTCACTCTGTCTATTTCTAAGTCTAGACCCTCCCCCCCTTTGCCTAGTTTAAAAGCCCCTCTAGCTAGGCCATCCTTATTCCCAGCCGGTCTGCACCTTCCCCATTTAGGTGCAGTCCGTCCTTTCTAAAGATTTCTGAAAATACTACCTTGAAGGTCCTAGTCTTCAACTATGCTCCTAGATCCCTAAAATCCTTTTTTAGGACACTCCACCTTCCGCTAACTTTGTCATTAGTGCCAACATGCACCATGACAGCTGGGTCTTCCCCAGCCCCTCCCAGTAATCTATCCATCCGATCCGTGATGTTACGAATCCGAGCGCCCGGTAAACAGCATACAGTTCTGCGTTTCAGGTCTTTGTGACAGATTGCCCTCTCTGTCTTTCTAAGAATTGAGTCCCCTACCACCACAATCTGTCTTTCCTTTCCACTGGCTTCATCCCCGCCCTCACTGGAGGAGTTACTCCCCTGGAAGCTAGGGTCGCCACTCTGCTCCAGCGATGCTGGTCCCTGACTGGTTTCCGCAATATCACACAACAGGGTGTATTTATTGGGATGTTCCAGCCCAGGATCAGCCTCCTTGACTATTTCCCTTCTACCCTTCCTAACTGTCACCCAACTACTCTGTTCTGGTGCCTTCACCTCTTTGTCTCCATCCGCCTTTGTGCTGGCCCCTGCCGGGTACGATCCCAACTCTCCTTTAGTATGGAGAGTCTTCTCAGTGTTGACAGTTGCTTCCCTATATTCAGAACCTGGGCTTCCAGGGAAACAATGTGCTTACATTTTGTACAGCAGTATTCACCCTCAATCGTCAAGGAACGCATACATGTGACAAGATGTACACTGAGTCGCGTCTCCACACCCGCCGGGCATCGTACCTACTAATTAAATTTAATGGGGACTGGAAATTATACTCTGTCCAATTAACTACCCGCTAGCTGCCTGCCTCTAATACACACACGTATCCACACAGTGTCCACACAGCCTCTGCGCACCTACAGTACACGTGTCTTTACAGCCCCCAGGCACTTACAGTACTTGTGTCCTCACAGCTCCCCAGGCACCAACAGTACACGTGCCCTCACAGCCCCCAGCCACTCACAGTACACGCGCCCTAACAGCCCCGGGTACTCGCAGTACACGTGTCCTCACAGCCCCCGGGCACTCACGGTACACATGTCCCTATGGCCCCCGGGCACTCACAGTACACGTATCCTTACAGGACACATGTCCTCACAGCCCCCGGGCTCCTACAGCACACGTGTAATCACAGCCCCCAGGCACTCACCGCACACGTGTCCTCACAGTACATGTGTCTCTATAGTCCCCGGGCACTCACAGTACACGCATCCTTACCATACATGTGTCCTCACAGCCCCCCGGGCATCAACAGTACACGTGTCCTCACAGCCCCCGGGCACTCACTGTACACATGTCCTCACAGTACACGTGCCCTACCAGCCCCCGGCACTCACAGTACACGTGTCCCTATAGCCCCGGGTGCTCACAGTACATGCGTCCCTACAGCCCCCAGGTGCTCACAGCACGCGCGCCCTACAGCTCCGGGCACTCACAGTACACGCGTCCTCTGTGTACACGTGTCCTCACAGCCCCGGGCACCTGCAGTATACGCACCCTCACAGCTCCCGGGCACTCCCAGCACATGCGCCCTCACAGCCCCGGGCACCTACAGTACACGTGTCCTCACAGCCCCCGGGCACCTACAGTACACGTGTCCTCACAGCCCCCGGGCACTTACAGTACACGTGCCCTACAGTACCCCGATCACTCAGCGCTCAGGTACCCTCACAACACTCGGGTACTCTCACAACGCACAGATACTCACAGCGCACAGGTACTCACAGCGCACAGGTACTCACAATGCACAGGTACTCACAATGCACAGGTACTCACAATGCACAGTTACTCACAATGCACAGGTACTCTCGCAACACTCGGGTATACTCACAGCGCACAGGTACTCACAACGCTCAGGTATTCTCACAACAATCGGGTATACTCACAACGCACAGGTATTCACAACACTTGGGTATACTCACAACGTACAGGTACTCACAGTGCACAGGCACTCACAGTACTCAACACACAGGTACTCTCCGTATCCACAATACACAGGTACTTCCAGTACTTACAAAACACAGGTACACAGGTCACAATTGATTATTAATCATCACATGTTTCTTTTGATCTAAGGATTTCACATATGTGCAATACTATATAACATGGTAAAGAGCGGAACTGTTTTTATAAACTGACGCGCTGCACTCGATGCTGTTAAAATACACTGATCAGTGGCAGCAGCTGCTGATCGAGAAAAATCTTCCAAAGTGTCCCTTTGACAAAAATCGATCAAATGAATGACTCCTGTCAACAAGGATGACAACACACTGATTCATTCAACTGGTCCCTGCCGAAAGGGCTACATTTCAATCAGTGTATGGCCAGTTTTATTTGTCTGCAGATTACGACAATGCTAAACTGTAAAAGGATGACATTTGTGTAACTTCTTTCTGGCTTTCTGCCATCTTTCACAAATGTCTTGGCAGATTTGAATAAATGTTGCTTTCAAGTAATGTGCTTCAATTTACTAATCTTAACCCATCAAAACTCTGGAGGTTGAATATGTTAAAATAATTAATATCAAATAATTATCCGCTTTGATTTCTACAGGGAAACAAATTAAGTGCCTTAGTTACTTGACTGTTACAGTTTTCTGTGAAGGAATAAGAATAATTCATTTGAGCTTTCTTAATGTCATTCAATTCCATATCATGCCATGCTTATGTCATCAATGGTGTAACATTTATTCTAGCCAAGCCTGTAGCATTTTTTTGCCAATTTCTACCACGTTCAGTCCGCTTTCAATCATACATATGTTCAACCAGAAAACCTAGTTCAATCTTATCAATTGAAATAAATTTGTATTTGTTAAATTGTCCAAAGGTTGATGGAAATAGTAGATTAACTAATTATTATTTTTTTTAAATTATAGTCTAAATCTGCTTGAAGCTAAGAACAAATAAATGGACTGCAACAGGGCATAAGTGTTATGGTCCATTCACACCATTTTTTTCAGCAACATACACCTTCCACAACGTGTGATAATGTAGCATGTTACACATGCTGGTCGGCTGCGATGCAAACCGTTATGGATCCTCAAGACACCTTCTCATTTCACCTGCATTACAAAGCTTTATAATGCATAGTAGCACACTTCTATGCATTTTGCTGTGCTGCATCAGAAAAAAAATGCAGTTGCATTTATTGATTTGGTTCACTAGCAGTCCATTCAAAAGGAATAGGTTGTGCATGCATTAACACAACACATGAAGGATGACAGGTCTGAATGGACTTATCAATTACACAAAGATGGCATGCAGAATACAAAACATGCTGCATTGCAATGGCTCTTTATAAATTATAATGGAAAATCCACTGGAGAATCACTGAAAATGATTAAGGCTGGATTCACACTGTTGAGTGATATGTTTCACCACGCATTATGAAAGTTGGAGCACTGTGCACTCATTCTGAATTGCTGCTCACTGCAATGCAAAGTACTGCCCTACTGTGCATTTTGGTGCACTGTTGTTAAGAATAGTGCAATGCATGTTATTGTGCAGGCACACAGATGTAAATGGGTGTGATCTGTGCTCATGCATTTTCAGAATCTTTGTATTTTTTTCTATTTTTTTGTGGCTGCACCTTTTACTAAGAATGCCAATATTTAATTCTTACCTATGAACAGACCTACTAATCAAGGAATTTTCTCGAATTCATACATTCTGCATGCGCTGGAAAATGCAGAAAAAAGCAGCAACGCGTTTCGTATATGAATAAGCCCTACAAGATTATCAGAACTGCATGGACACAGCACAGAAAGCACATGGCCTACAGGCAGTCCCCTAGTTACAAACATCCGACTTACGAACGACTCCTACTTACAAACGGAGGGAGACAACAGGAAGTGAGAGGAAATCTCCCCCTAGGATGGGAAATTCACTCCTGTAAGAGTTATTATGGGAAAAAGGTGTCTCCACTGATTCGCTATCACCAATCCTTGTTTCCACAACAACCCAAAATTTTCAAAATCCAATTATCATTGGGACAGGAAGTGAGGTGAAATCTTCTGAACAGAAACAGAGAGCAAAACGAACATTACAGGGGTGTTACCCCTTCCCTATGCTATCCAAAAAGGTTAAAAATATTTTTTTTGGTTGAAGCTACACTTTAAAAATGTACCTGTTCCGACTTACAAACAAATTCAACTTAAGAACAAACCTACAGACCCCATCTTGTTTGTAACCCGGGGACTGCCTGTATTTGCTTTTAAATATAACAAGTAATAGACACCAAGTAGCAACTATTCAGCCAGCCATTGAGTATTAGATTGCACCGCATCTCAAGTAAGTGGTGGACACTCCCTTCTTGACCTATGTGACATTTATTATTAAAGAGTTACATATTTATAAATAGCAAAAATCACATTGTTTAGCTAAAAGCAGTATAAGGCATCATGAACACAGGCATAAAAAAAGTTGCTTTTAAAGGCATTTTTTCCTTTTTTTTTTTAATGCCTGTGAATTCAGATCTATTTCAACCAATGTGTCCGTGCACATTCTGCCATTTCAATTTGTATTATAGAGCAGGGCTCAGGAGCAAAAAATTACCCAAACCTGCCTACAGAGAGGAGCTTACCAGCATAATTTATGCAAATACATGCATAAATGCACACATATGCGCGTACATTTATTCCAGTGGCTAGAATAAATTAATATTCTTGATAATAGATTGAGTTTATGCTCAAGCACTTCTAAACACCATGCCCCTTTAAACGCACCTGAATACATGTAATTACGTGCCAAAACAAGTATTTTTACAATTCATTTTTGACATCCTCAAGAGTTCTTTGCTACGATGTATGTGAGGCTGGGTTTACATTAACCACTTGCTTACTGGGCACCTAAACCCCACTCCTGCCCAGGCCAATTCTCTTTGAATGACAATTGTGCGGTTGTGCGATGTTGTACCCAAACAAACTTGACATACTTTTTTCCCCACAAATAGAGCTTTCTTTTGGTGGTATTTGATCACCTCTGCGGTTTTTATTTTTTGCGCTATAACAAAAAATGAGCAACAATTTTGAAAAAAAAAAGCAATATTTTTTACTTTTTGCTATAATACATGTCCAAAAAAAAACAAATAAATAAACAAATGTATTCATCACTTTAGGCAAATATGTATTCTTGTACATATTTTTGTTTTAAAAAAATCGCAATAGGCGTATATTAATTGGGTTGCAAAAAATGTATAGCGTCTACAAACTATGGGAATTGATTTATGGCGTTTTTATTTATTTATTCATTTATTACTAGTAATGGCAGCGATCTTTATCGGGACTGCGACATTGCGGCGGACATGTCGGACATTTTGACACTTTTTTGGGACCAATGACATTTATACAGCGATCAGATCTAAAAATAGCCACTGATTACTGTAGAAATGTCATTGGCAGGGAAGGGGTTAACACTAAGGGGGCGATCAAAGGGTTAACTATGTTCCCTCACTGTATTCTATCTGTGTGGGGGCTGGCCTGGCAGGGGCATAACAGATCTCACTGATCCCAATTACAGAAATCAGTAGATCTGTCATGTCCCCCCTAACAGAACGGGGAACTGCCGCGTTTACATCGGCGGTTCCCCGTTCTGGCTCTCTGTTAGATGATCGCGGGTCTCCGGTGGACATCAAGTCTGCCCGACCCGCAGGCACGCTCACGCAGCGTGTGGCGGCCGTGAGGGTGTGCGGGGAGTGTACAAAGGGGTGAATGTCAATTGACAGTGCCCCGGCAAAGTAGATACGCCCTGTAGCCGTCAATCGGCTATAGCATGAATCTGAAGTGGTTAAAATGTCATGTTCTGTATGAACCAGACAAAATTTAGGCTGTGTGTGGCCCTAACAGCACCACCTTATCATGGGGATCCGCAGAAATTTTTTCAGGAGGGGCACCATTTTAAGGTCACCCATGCCCCGCCCCTTTTTGACAATGTCATTATCACATTATCACGGTCAGTGACTGCGGAAATAGTACAGGAGACGGTCAGAGTCTCCTCTGTACTAGGTCCGCAGCCTTGAAATGCAGCCTTACCAGTGCCCACCAAATGCAGCCTTACCAGTGCACATGAAATGCAGCCTTACCAGTGCCCATATAATGCAGCCTGATCAGTGCCCATGAAATACAGCCTTACCAGGGTGCCCATGAAATGCAGCCTTACCAGTGCCCATGAAATGCAGCCTGATCAGTGTGCCAGAGTGCCCATGAAATTCATTCTTAACAGAGTGCCCATGAAATGCAGCCTTACCAGAGTGCCCATGAAATGCAGCTTTACCAGAGTGCCCATGAAATGCAGCCTGATCAGTGCGTATAAAATGCAGCCTTACCAGAGTGCCCATGAAATGAAGCCTGATCAGTGCCCATGAAATGCAGCCTTACCAGAGTAACCATGAAATGCAGCCTTACCAGAGTACCCATGAAATGCTGTCTTACCAGAGTGCCCGTGAAATGCAGCTTTACCAGAGTGCCCATGAAATGCCGCTCGATCAGTGCCCATGAAATAGTCTTACCAGTGCCCATGAAATGCAGCCTAATCAGTGCATATGAAATGCAGCCTTACCAGAGTGCCCATGAAATGCAGCCTTAAAAGAGTGTCCATGAAATGCAGTCTTACCAGAGTGCCCATGAAATTCAGTTTTATCAGAGTGCCCATGAAATGCAGCCTGATCAGTGCCCATGAAATGCAGCCTTACCAGAGTGCCCATGAAATGCAGCCTTACCAGAGTGCCCATGAAATGCAGTCTTAACAGAGTGCCCATGAAATGCAGCCTTACCAGATTGTCCATGAAATGCAGTCTTACCAGAGTGCCCATGAAATGCAGTTTTATCAGAGTGCCCATGAAATGCAGCCTGATCAGTGCCCATGTAATGCAGCCTTACCAGAGTGCCCATGAAATGCAGCCTTACCAGAGTGCCCATAAAATACACCCTTACTAGAGTGCTCATGAAATGCAACCTTACCAGCATGCCCAGGAAATGCAGTCTTAACAGAGTGCCCATGAAATGCAGCCTTACCAGAGTGCCCATGAAATGCAGCCTTACCAGAGTGCCCATGAAATGCAATCTTACCAGAGTGCCCGTGAAATGCAGCCTTACCAGAGTGCCCATGAAATGCAGCCTTACCAGTGGCCATGAAATGCAGCCTTTCCAGAGTGCCCATGAAATGCACCCTTACCAGAGTGCCCATGAAATGCACCCTTACTAGAGTGCTCATGAAATGCAACCTTACCAGAGTGCCCATGAAATGCAGCCTTACCAGTGGCCATGAACTGTAGCCTTACCAGAGTGCCCATGAAATGCAGCGTTACCGGAGTGCCCATGAAATGCAGCGTTACCAGAGTGCCCATGAAATGCAGCCTTACCAGAGTGCCCATGAAATGCAGCCTTACCAGCGTGCCCATGAAATGCAGTCAATTTGTATTATAGAGCAGGGCTCAGGAGCAAAAAATGATCCAAACCTGCCTACGGAGAGGAACTTACCGGCATCATTTATGCAAATACATGCATAAATGCACACATATGCGCATACATTTATTCCAGTGGCTAGAATAAATGAATATTCTTGATAATAGATTGAGTTTATGCTCAAACGCTTCTAAACACCATGCGCCTTTAAACGCACCTGAATACATGTAATTATGTGCCAAAACAAGCATTTTTACACTTCTTTTTAGACATCCTCAACAGTTCTTTGCCACAATGTATGTGAGGCTGGGTTTACATTAAAATGCCATGTTATGTATGAACCAGACAAAATTTAGGCTGTGGGTGGCCCTAACAGCACCTTATCATGGGGATCCGCAGATTTTTTTTCGGGGGGGGGGGCATCATTTTAAGGTCACCCATGCCCCGTCCCTTTTTGACAATGTCATTATCACAATATCACGGTCAGAGACTGCGGACATAGCACAGGAGATGGAAATGCAGCCTTACCAGAGTGCCCATTAAGTGCAGCCTTACCAGAGTGCCCATGAAATGCAGCCTGATCAGTGCCCATGAAATGCAGCCGTACCAGAATGCCCATGAAATGCAGCCTTACCAGAGTGCTCATGAAATGCAGTCTTACTAGAGTGCTCATGAAATGCAACCTTACCAGAGTGCCAATGAAATGCAGTCTTACCAGAGTGCCTATCAAATGCAGCCTTACCAGTGTGCCCATGAAATGCAGCCTTATCAGAGTGCCAATGAAATACAGCCTTACCAGTGCCCATGAAATGCAGCCTGATCAGTGCCTATGCAATGCAGCCTGATCAGTGCCCATGAAATGCCGCCTTACCAGAGTGCCCTTGCAATGCAGCCTTACCAGAGAGTCCATGAAATGCAGCCTTACCAGAGTGCCCATGAAATGCAGCCTTACTAGAGTGCCCATGAAATGCAGCCTTATCAGTGCCCATGAAATGCAGCCTTACTAGAGTGCCCATGAAATTCAGCCTTACCAGAGTATCCATGACATGCAGCCTTACCAGAGTGTCCATGAAAGGCAGCCTTACCAGTGTGCCATGAAATGTAGCCTGATCACACAGAGCAGCTATCTCCCACTCTGTCATGGAGCTTGGATTCGAATATCACGGCGGCCACTGTTCTGCCTCCTAGACCCGGCTCCTATGATACTTATCACGCTGATTCACTGTCCTGGCATTGGATCAGTGTTCCATCTATCACAGGAGTCCAGGAGCCGGGTCTAGGAGGCGGGATTTTGTGAACATTCCGTGACACAGCGGGAGATCGCCACTGTATCTGTGTGTGACACTGATGCAGGGCAGGACTGGCCTACCGGGATACCGGGAAATTTCCCAGTAGGCTGCCTGTCCTGGGGCCACTTTGAGCTGTGGCTGCAGTGCTCCCCTCCCTCTCTCCTTCTCCTCCTCTTAGTGTCACACACAGAGCGGGCATCTCCCGCTGTGTGTCACAAAGCTGGGTCTGTGTTCGGCGGCGCTGTAACAAGGTCCCGCCTCGGCTCGTGTGATAGTTTAGAAATGGAACACTGATTGAATCAGTGTTCTGCCTATCACACAAGGCGGTCTAGGAGGCGGGACCCTGTTACAGCACTGCTGAACACAGACCCAGCTCCGTGACACACAGCGGGAGATACCCGCTCTGTGTGTGATCTAGGCAAGGGTGTTTCTACATTGATGGGCAAAGTGAGGCTACAATGGCGGCCCGTGCATTGAGGGCGCACGGGTGCCACCCCTCTGTCCTCGCCGCCGCCTCCTATCCATGCGCCCGGCCCCTTTCAGGACGCCAGGTGCATGGATTACTATGGCGGAGATAGGCGGGGGGTGTGTTTGTTGAAGCACATGATTAGAGCCAGAGGCTCTAATAGGGTTCAAAGAAGGGTGGGCTCTGATCCCACCCAATTGTGTGACCATAGCGAATTAATTTTTGCTATTTCCACACTACACCACAGTGCGTCCCCGCCAATCGGAGTCAGGTCGGTGGGACCTGT
The DNA here is from genome assembly GCA_018402905.1 of Glandirana rugosa. NCBI lineage: Eukaryota > Metazoa > Chordata > Amphibia > Anura > Ranidae > Glandirana > Glandirana rugosa. The sequence goes on along the minus strand of BLSH010017864.1, from coordinate 200,909 downwards.
ATCCCGATTGGCCAAAGCGCCAGGTGATCCTATTGGATGCCTGGCGCGTTGGAAGGGGATACACCGGAGCCGCCACTGCCTGTAGTGTAAACCTGCATGGAGGAGGAAAAAAAGAGGCGACAAGAGCACTCAGTACACTACACCACACTGCAGGAACCAGTAAGTGTCGGTCTTGCCCTGAGGCTGAGCTGTATACACCCAGAGGCTGTGTTGTATACACCCTGAGGCTGAGCTGTATACACCCTGAGGCTGTGCTATGTACACCCTGAGACTGTGCTGTATATACCCTGAGCCTGAGCTGTATACACCCTGAGGCTGAGCTGTGTATACCCTGAGGCTGTGCTGTATATACCCTGAGACTGAGCTGTATATACCCTGAAGCTGAGCTGTATATACCCTGAGGCTGAGCTATATACCCTGATCTGTGATGTGGAGCTATATACCCTGATCTGTGACATGGAGCTGTATACCCTGACCTGTGATATGAAGCTGTATACCCTGATCTGTAATGTGGAACTGTATACCCTGATCTGTAATGCTGGGGCTGTATACTCTGTCTTGTGATGCTGAGCTATATATCCTGATCTGTGATGGGGAGCTGTATACCCTGATCTGTGATATGGAGCTGCATTCATGGGCATAACCAGGCTGCATTCATGGGCATAACCAGGCTGCATTGATGGGCAGTGAGGCTGCATTCATGGGCACAGCGAAGCTGCATTGATGGGCAGTGAGGCTTCATTGATGGGCACAGCGAGGTTGCATTGATGGGCACAGTGAGGCTGCATTCATGGGAACAGCGAGGCTGCATTCATGGGCACCATAAAGCTGCATTTGATGGGCACAGTGAGGCTGCAATGATGGGCACAGTGAGGCTGCATTCATGGGCACAGTGAGGCTGCATTCATGGGCACACTGAAGATGCATTCATGGGCACAGTGAGGCTGTATTGATGGGCACAGTGCAGCTGTATTGATGGGCACAGTGAGGCTGTATTGATGGGCACAGTGCAGCTGTATTGATGGGCACAGTGAGGCTGCAATGATGGGCACAGTGAGGCTGCATTGATGGGCAGTGAGGCTTCATTGATGGGCACAGCGAGGTTGCATTGATGGGCACAGTCAGGCTGCATTCATGGGAACAGCGAGGCTGCATTCATGGGCACCACAAAGCTGCATTTGATGGGCACAGTGAGGCTGCATTCATGGGCACAGCTGTATTGATGGGCACAGTGAGGCTGCAATGATGGGCACAGTGAGGCTGCTTTGATGGGCACAGTGATGCTGCATTGATGGGCACAGTGAGGCTGCATTGTTGGGCATAGTGCAAGTGCATTGATGGGCACAGTAAGGCTGTATTCATGGGCACAGTGAGGCTGCATTCATGGGCACCATAAAGCTGTATTTGATGCATGGGCATCCGCAGGTAGGGGCAAGGGGGGCAGTTGCCCCCCCTAGAATCAGGGATCAGATCAGGGGTTCCCCACTAGGTCCTTATCCTCTTGAGCCATCTAGCAGTTTCTGAGTCTCTTGGGCTATGTATGCAGTCTCTGATTGTCTCTTGTACCATGTCCACAGTCTCTGACCATCTCCTGTACTATGTCCGCAGTCTCTGACCATCTCCTGTAGTATGTCTGCAGTCTCCGACCATCTCCTCTACTATGACTGCAGTCTCTTACTATCTCCTGTACTATCCTGTCAATTTTCCTAACGCACACCTTTCTGGCAAAATAAGGCTCCTGTAGAAGTGGGTGCTGCAGCAATCACCAGCTGGATACTGGAAGCGTCAAACATGTGTAAGTATTCGCCAGATCTTTCTTTAAATAATGAACCTTGGTGATCCTTGGTGTGCTGGCGAATACTTGCACATCTCCTGTACTATGTCCGCAGTCTCTGACCGTCTCCTGTACTATGTCTACAGTCTCTGACCGTCTCCTGTACTAGGTCTGCAGTCTCTGACTGTCTCCTGTACTATGTCTGCAGTCTCTGACTGTCTCCTGTACTAGGTCTGCAGTCTCTGACTGTCTCTTGTACTGGGTCTGCAGTCTCTGACTGTCTCCTGTACTAGGTCTGCAATCTCTGACCATCTCCTGAACTATGTCTGCAGTGTCTGACCATCTTCTGTACTAGGTCAGCAGTCTCTGACTATCTCTTGTACCATGTCTGCAGTCTCTGACTGTGATGATGACATTGTTGAAAAGGGGCAGAGCATGGGTGACCTTAAAATAATGCCCCCCCCCCCTGAAAAAAATTCTGTGGACACCCATGATTTGATGGGCACAGTGAGGCTGCAATGATGGGCACAGTGAGGCTGCATTCATGGGCACAGTGAGGCTTCATTCATAGGCACAGTGAGGCTGCATTGATAGGCACAGCGAGGCTGCAATAATGGGCACAGTGGGGCTGCATTTGATGGGCACAGTGAGGCTGCATTGATGGGTACAGTGAGGCTACATTGATGGGCACAATGAGGCTGCATTTGATGGGCACAGTGAGGCTGAATTGATGGGCACAGTGAGGCTGCATTTGATGGACACAGTGAGGCTGCATTGATCTCTTGTACCACGTCTGCAGTCTCTAACCATCTTTAGTATGATGTCCTCAGTCTCTAACCATCTCCTGTACCATGCCCACAGGTTCTGACACCTCCTGTATCACATCTGCAGCCTCTGACATCTACTGTATCATGTCTGCAAACTCTGACCATCTCTTGTCTTTTATCATGTCTGCATTCTCCGAGGGGGAGTCTAGAGAGGAGTCAAGAGTGGGAGTGCCTCTAGGATAGGGGTCATGGGAGAAGACAGACGTGTGTGGACTGTGGAGAGGAGACTATAGGATAAAACCAGAACCACCAAGTTGGAGCTGTCTGACTGAGCCCTGCACAGTGTACCTGAGAGGAGGTCAGTGACAGCACCACCAGGCCAGTCTGAGGGGAGTCACTGATGTAAGGGGGCAGTGAATACAATAATGTAAGGGGGCACTGATATAAAGGTTTCCCCCTTATATCAGTAACCCACCCCCCCTTACCTTAGTATATTCTTTCTGCGGAAGGTGGTCTCTGGTCACCAGAATCCCTCCCATGTTCCCAGAGTTCCTGGGGTCCCCCTTGATTATTGACCACTTTTAACTGGAATTTGCTTATATATATATATATATATATATATATATATATATATATATATATATATATAGCCCTATATGCTTTCATATCTGTCTTCTCTATATACAGTATAATACGCTCTTCAAATGTGCTTTAAAATGCATGGTTTTCCCTTTCATGAACAAGAAAATAATGACGTTATGATGCTGGGCTTGTATAATAATGCTATGGAGCTGGTATGAAATTATTTCTAGGGCTGGTATGAATTTTTTTCCAGGGCTGATTAGTATTTGTAGGAGAGGAGTGCAGAGTGTATAGAGGTGGGTAGTATGATCAGAAGAGGGGTGTGGAGTGTATGGAGGTGGGTAGTATGTGCAGAAGAGGGGTGTGGAGTGTATCGCAGTGGGCAGTATGTGTAGGAAAGGAGTGCGGAGTGTATGGCGGTGGGCAGTATGTGTAAGAGAGAAGTATGGAGTGTATGGAGGTGAGTAGTATGTGTAGGAGAGGAGTGCTGAGTATACGGAGGTGGGTAGTATGTGCAGAAGAGGAGTGTGGAGTGTATGATGATGGGTAGTATGTGCAGGAGAGGGGTGCGGAGTGCATAGTGGTATGTGTAGAAGACGAGTATGGAGTGTATGGTGGTTGGTATTATGCGCAGGAGAGAAGTGCGCAGGGTATGGAGGTGGGTAGTATGTGCAGAAGAGGAATGCTAAGTGTATGGAGGTGGGTAGTATGTGCGGGAGAGTAGTATGGAGTGTATGGAGGTGGGCATTATGTGCAGGAGAAGAGTGCGGAGTGTATAGTGGAGGGTGGTATGTGCAGGAGAGGAGTATGGATTGCATGGTGGTGGGTAGAATGTGCAGGTGAGGAGAGTGGAGTGTACGGCGGTGGGTATTATGTGCAGGATGGTATCAGTAGGACAGTGGACAGTGTCAGTAGTTCTTTATTTATTTTTTTTAAATTATTTTTTTACAATTTAATTTTCTACGTTTTTTTTCTTCAAAATGCTTTTTGGGGCCACTGGATGGTGTCAGTAGGGCAGTAGACGGTGTCAGTAGAGAAATGGACAGTGTCAGAATTTTTTTTTTTTACTATTATTTTTTACAGTTTCATTTTTTAATTAGTTTTTTACAATTTATTTTTTCATAATTTTTTTCACAATGACTGGGGGGGGTAGTGGACAATGACAGTAGGGCAGTGGACGGTGTCAGCAGTTTTTTGTTTTTAATCTATTCTTTTTTTACAATTTTGGTTTTTCATTTTTTTTTATTATTACTGTGGACAGTGTCGGTAGGGTGAGGGGGGTGGTGTCACTGGTTTTTTATTTTATATAATTTTTTTTACCCAATTTTATTTTTTAATCATTTTATTTCATTTTGTTATATTTGCTCAGTTATCACAGGACACAGGAGTGATCGGTAGCGATCACTCTCTATGTCCAATTCAGAAAAGGAAGGGGTCGGTAAATTACATATTTATCGGCCCCTTCCTCCGCTCTCCATCTTGACACATCCCCCACAGCAGTCAGCGGGAGAGGAAAAGAGGGAATCCGGCTGCGGGGGAACGAGAGGGAGGGGGGAAGGAGAAGCATATAGTGGGCCGGAGGAGGACAGGGGGCTGGAGAACACGGGGGCGGAGTGAGAGAAGGACATGGCGGACATTGGGGGATGATCAGTGTGGCACTGTGGCAGAGGGACAGATGCAAGCACAGATCTCCCTGTATGGCATTTCAGCTGACAGCCACAGGAGGGTGAGGAGGAGAGGCGGCTGTCTGAAAAGCCATGCAGGGAGATGGTGCTTGCAATTATCCCTCTGCCGCACCGATCATCCCCGGCTATCAAGGGACAATCATCCATGTGTGTAGGGCAGGTCACAGTGTGGACCCCCCCCCCCCTTGGGGGCCCATGTGCAGTGAACACCTTGCACACATGGATGATACGCCACTGACCTGCTGCCATTTTTCTGCACTCCAGTTCCTATGCTTTCTTGCATTGTTGAGTCGCTTAGCCTTGTTTCCACGTCGAAGGTATGGCTTTTTGGATGCAATTTGTCCACGAAGACCACTTTTGGTCAGACTTTTTGGGACAGTGGATAGTGCACCTTCGTCCCACTGATTTCCGCCAGTTCTGTGCTGATGGTACTGCTGGACATCTTCTGATGTTACAGAGAAGTAAGCATCATGTGTCATGCTGCAGTAAGTTTCCTTGGCTGACCACTGCATCTATGGTCCTCAACTTTGCCAATTCTTTGTACTTCTTTAACCACTAGAGATCCGCGGTATAGACGAAAGACGTCTACAGCGCGGATCTGAAAATCTGGGTGGACGTCCATGGACGTCCGCCCCTTTACACGCCCCCTGCGCGCACTGGGCGGCGGCGGCGCGCGCGCGCGGCCGCCGCACGCTGCGTGGGCGTGCCCGCGGGTCGGGCGGACTCGATGTCCGCTCCTGACCCGCGATCGCCTACAGAGCTGTAGAACGGGGAACCGCCGATGTAAACACGGCGGTTCCCTGTTCTGTGAGAGGGGGACAAACAGATCTACTGATCCCTGTCACTGGGATCAGTTAGATCTGTCATGTCCCGGCCAACCCCGCCCCCCCCCCACAGTTAGAACACACCCAGGGAACATTGTTAACCCCTTCACTGCCCCCTGCAGGTTAACCCCTTCACTGCCAATGACATTTATACAGTAATCAGTGGACATTTAAATTTCTGATCGCTGAATAAATGTCATTGGTCCCAAAAAAGTGTCAAAAATTACCGACATGTCCGCCCCAATATCAAAGTCCCGATAAAAAGAGCAGATCGCCGCCATTACTAGTAAAAAAAATAATAATAATAAAAACGCCATAAATCAATTCCCATAGTTTGTAGACGCGATAACTTTTGCGCAAACCTATCAATAAACGCCGATTGCGATTTTTTTTACCAAAAATATGTAGAAGAATATAAATCGGCCAAACCCAATGAATAATTTTTTTATTTTTTTTTATTTTTGGATATTTATTAGAGCAAAAAGTAAAAAATATTGTTCTTTTTTCAAAATTGTCGCTCTTGGTTTTGTTTATAGTGCAAAAAGTAAAAACCGCAGAGGTGATCAAATACCACCAAAAGAAAGCTCTATTTGTGGGGAAAAAAGGAAATCAATTTTATTTGGGTACAACGCCGCACGACCGCGCAATTGTCATTCAAAATGCGACAGCACTGAAACCTGAAAATTGGTCTGGGCAGGAGGGGGGTTTAAGTGCCCAGTAGGGAAGTGGTTAAGAGCCCTTTCACACTGGGGTGGTAGCACTAAAGCGCCGCTAGTTTTAGCGGTCCTTTACCACTGTTATAGCGTGTTTGTTCGCTAGTGACTCTGACAAATACAGGGGTTAATTTACTAAAGGCAAATAGACTGTGCACTTTACAAATGAGCAGAAGCTCTGCTGACTTCCATCATCCAATCACGTGCTAACAAAAATGCTGTTTTTTTTAAATGTACCTTGCATGTGATTGGCTATTCTTTGCAAAGTGAAGCTTTACCTAATTTACTAAGCTCTGGAGAAAATGCACGTGCAGAGTGCAGCTGCAATTTGCAAAGTGCATAGTCTTTGCATTTAGTAAATCAATCCCACAGAGTCTTAAATGGTAGAAACGAGGATCTTACATGTATAAGCTCATACCAATAGTACTTTCCTTTTTTAAAGTTTCAGTAAGGCAACTGCTTTAAAAAAATGGAGCTCTAAAGGCTTCTTTACACCATTTGCACCATTAACATGCATTGGCTTAGGGCAGCCTATTCATTTGAAAGGCAGCCTCAAGCACCAAAGTGCACCAAAAATATGCATGTAGCATTTTTGCAAGTTAGTGCATTGCTGCAACACATATCTGTAAGCATGGTGCATTGGGATGTGTAATGTGCATTATTGCAGCACAATAGTGTAAATGGGCCCTAAGACAGGCATGCAAAATATATTCTGTACAATACTAAAAAAATGGATATTCTATTTTCTGCATTTCCAGTACCTAAAGCAACCATTTTGTCACAGACCAAAGAGTAAATCATAGACACCTTGTGAAAGAATATGTTGAATACTTATGTAGCCAATAGCCCCCTTAGGGATGGCTGGTAGTTATGGTTCACCTGTCCCTCTGCCCTCAATCACACAATTTTCCTCACATCCAGAGTCATGGAACAGGCTTGTACTTTGTTTTGTTGTTTTATTGAGGGGATAAACTTGGATAGGGTTGGGATTGCTGTGGGATGCCCAGTGAATTGATGAACAGGACTGTGCTATATACACCAACAGTATATACACTCCTCTTCCTCCAGCACTGACACTTGCTCACCGTTCCACTCCTTACTTCTCCCCTGCACAATACTTGTTCTTCCAGGCCTGAAAGGAAATTTATTAGGCCCCCATGACACTCCTTCCTCCACCGCAGTTAGCACATGGTGAGGCCTGCTCTTCTGCTAGCAGGACCTCCGGACCACCCATTACAGGCAAGGGCCACGGGCTCCGAGCTGTGAAGCCACAGGCCCCCAAAGTGTAGGTAAGTACGTTGGTGCTAGCTGGGTATGGATGAACTACTACTCCCAGCCCATCCTCTTCCAGGCCACACCAGCCTACCTCTCTATCCAGTGACACTCCTTCCCCTGACTGGCTCCTCCAATCTACACAGACTGTGCACTGTCTCTTCCCCAGCCTGCTCCAGCCTTTCTGTCCAGCTCCCAGGGTCTGTCACTCACCGACACCGGTGGATCCTTTAAAAAGTATTTTATGTAGCTTCTCTGCTGCTCTCCTGTTCCCTCTTGCTGCTCCAAGAACCGACTCCGCTCCTGGCTGCACCAAAACCTCCAGGCCTCAAGGTCACCCCCCCCCCCACCCTGGAGGGGGCTCCCTCCAGGGTGAGGCCTCCACAGCCCCTGCTACATCTCCACTCTTCCACCCAACACACTCCTCCCTTGTCCCAGGGTATTTAAGGAGGCCTGCCCCCTGCCAATCCAGGTTGGGGATTGGGCTCCTTAGAACACCCAGATGACTACACCTCCCCTCCAGCCTCTCTCTACAGAATTTTATGGTCCCTTCTGGAAAGAAGTAGGAGGACCCGGTGACATCATCTAGGAACTGCCCAGTCTTACCTGAGCCACTCCCAGCCCAGAAATCAAAACAATCAGGCCTGCTCTCAGTCAGGCCTGCCTAATTTTTACCTCACCTATACACACAAAACTCTACACTTTAGCTCCCACCTACCAGGGGGTGCTACACTTACCTTTCCAGCAACCAGTGAATACAGCAAAATAGGCTGTTCACTTTGCAAGGGAATTTGCCTCAGAGCTTAGTGAATGTGGTGAAATATCATGTTGCAAAGAATACCCACTTACGTGCAAGAAAAATAACAAATAAAAAAGGAATTTTTGCTTGCACGTGATTGGATGATGGCAGCCCAGAGGAAAATTCCCTTGCAAAGTGCAAATTCCATTGTAAAGGAAACTGTCTACTTACCTTTAGTAAATGAACCTGAATGAAAAGAAGCAATAGTAGCTTCCAAGTTGCATCTTATTGCATTAGTATGTTATGTCCCCAAACATCTTTATTTCCTCTTGCCTCCGGACACTAGAGCTGGTGAGGGCACCACTGATGGATATTGAAGCTTGAGTTTGACTCTGATGAATTAGCCTTACGTACACACATTGTCCTGTGTACTTCAAATTAATTGGTACATTACGACCTCTTGATATGAAAAAAAATTGCATTAAATAAAAAAGGTCTCTGTCTGCCTCATTTATTATCTGAGAACACTTTCTTAATATCAAACTGCTGTATAATGCATTGCACTTAGAGGTTCTGCAAACATACAAATCACAGGCACATTAACTCAGGCTGAAGCATATTCATTTTGGTTAATATTTATCTGTAATTTGAATTTCTTGTTCTCTTGTTAAATTTCTGTAGCAGTGGCGCAAAGCAATTAAAAAGTGACAAATTGGCCTGGCTTCCGTATCTTTGTTATAAGAGGGCACTGCAGCTCGCAGCCCGCTATCTAACATGCTGGGAAATTAGTTTCAGAGGGTGGGACTTGTTTTGTGAGATTTAGGTTTCTGGATGACGGTGATGGTTAACCATCTTATTGCTGAAGTCCTTGATGAAATACTGAAATTATTGACAGATTGATACACCTAAATGTGACTTACCTGTCAAAATATTTCTACATTCTTGTCGTACTACCGGCACAGTCACCTCAGTTTTCTCTATTAAGATAAGAAATGGAGTTTGGTCACTTCCTTGTCCCAAGCCTTGAATGGACATTAAAGCCAAACGCCAGGAAACCGAAAAGTCTTCCCTTGCAGTGGGGCTGCACCTTCCCTGCAAGAGTTAACTGAACATGTCTGTCTAGTATAGGGGGTCTCCAAACTTTTCAGTATAAGGGCCACATTGGATAATTTACAAATATTCACAGGCTGAAATAAAAATCACTTTTATATATGAATGAAAATGAGCCTTTAGAGTTTAGTAACAGAAACACCAGCTAATAATCATGTTATCACATCAGTACTGCAAATTGTGACTGAGCTTTAGGCCTCATCAGTGCCGAGACAAGGTCACCTAGAGCAATGATTCTCAACTCCAGTCCTCAAGTACCCCCAACAGGTCACGTTTTCAGGATTTCCCTCAGATGAAAGAGCTGTGGTAATTACTAAGACAGTGAACTTGATCAAATCACCTGTGCAAAATAATGGAAAGCCTGAAAACATGACTTGCTGGGGGTACTTGAGGACTGGAGTTGAAAAACATTGATGTAGAGTCCAGGGCCAAGCATGCCAACACCCCCACCCAAGATTTATGAGCATTATGTGTCAGCAATAATCCCCCCACAAAAACACTGAGCACTAATCTGCATGCTTACCCCTAAGCATAAATTTTCCCTCTTCCCAGCACAAATCCACCCCTGCCAACCCCCCCCCCCCCTCAGCACAAATCTTTGTCCCCCCATCCCTCAAATCCCCCTCAGCTCAAATGCCCCCGCTCAAAAAAAAATCCCAAATCCTCTACCCCTAAATTTTCCCCTCCAAGTACACATCTAGCCCCCTCCAAATCCCCCTTCCCAGCACTAATTTCCCCCAAATTCCCCCACAAATCCTCTTCCCCCCATCACCCCAAAAATCCCCCTAACTCACCACTCTTGGCACTCCCCCCCCAAATTTCCCCTTCTAGAACAATACTTACCCCTTTCTGCCCCTCCAAATTCTCTCTTCCATAACAAATCCCCCCCAAATATCCTTGAGGTGCCCTTCCACCTCACATGATACCACAGTGCCCAGGGCAGCCGTTCCTCATGCCCACTCCTTGTCCCGACCCTGGGCCTCATTCACATAGCAAAAAAAGTTCCAGCTGCCACAGGAATCCTGAATATTCCTGTGGCTGTGTGTACAAGTGGATGCAGACAATGTACAAGTGGATGCCGACAGTTGTGGCCTTTGTACCAAACAATGACAGGCTGACGGTGGCGGCAGCTGTCTGCTGGTGTTCAGATGTTATCACACTACCAGTGGTTACCTGCGATTAGGGACAGATTATCACTCTTGGATGTAAGCTGTAGCTTGGAAGGGTTAGATTTTATGCCATGGGCCCTGGGCCATCCATTTACTGCTCACTAGTCAGTGAAGGACATGCACATCCTTAATAGTGTGTGCAATTAGACTATATATCGAGTTCCATCCGGTGCCCTCACCCAAGTTACCGGCCCTCTTCCCTACAGAGCTCTGTCCTGCCTGACCCCAGTAGTCCTGAGTCAATACCCTGCATGGGATGGACCTTTTATGAGGTCCTCCCGCACCACTAGTTCACAAATTACTCACCAGCCATCAACTTACGCATAATCGGCTATGAGCAGGGTGGGAAAGGAGCCTTCAAGACCATGTTTATTTGGCATGGAATTAAGATGTATATGCACACTGGAATGTTTACGCATGATTCCTCTCTTATCCTCTGATGAAAGAGACAAACACAAACTTCAAAACGCGTTGGGCTGAGGATGTCATACACTCAGTTGTTGTATACACATTTCCAGTGCAATTTTTGTTTATTCCATGCTTTTCTTCATTTGTGCAATGTTATTTTAATATGTGATAAATAAACCAATATTTTTTATATACAATTTGGCATTAGTGCCTTTAAAATCCCACCTCAGGGGTATTCTTTGTTGCGATAGACTTTAGGAATGTTGGCACACTGAGGAGTGACCATCACCAACCATCTTTACATAATTGTTGCAAAGTCTTTGACTGTAATGGATAAGGAAGTTAAGTTCCACTTTAAAGCCCAATTATCGGATAAAATTGTTGGTTTAAAAAAAACTCCCAGGGCCTACCACTTACCATCATCCTGGGACTGGCCCGAGTGAGAGTGAGGCCTAATGAATAATCGGGTGGCGCTGTGTATGGGACTCTGAATCTCCCTGTGGCCTGCGCAGGCCTGGTCCAGCGGCCATATTACCACTCCCAAGGCCTACCAATAACACAGCCTCATAGAACTGATTACAAGTACCCTATAAGTCCTCTACTACAGGCCTCTACCTCACAAAAAGCATTAAGGCTGTCGGTTCTCCATCACTACATTGTAAGTCGATTAGAGGCTTCTAGGCGTAATCAGAACAGACATATTGGCACACCCAAATGACTTTCAACATCTCTCTCATAGCAAAGGACACTTAAACAGGGCCCTGACACAGCACACAATGCGGATGGCAGCTTAAAGAAGGAGCTCCTCTCTCCCTGCGGCTTGCTAGCCATATAACTATAAACTACAATGAGCAAGCGCAATCAGTTCCAAACTGGACATACACAGATCATCCTTTGTGCCTCGCTCACAAAATATCTAAGATTTATTTAAAACGCAGAAGTGGGCTTTACTCGGAATAGACCCATCCAAAATGGCATTGGGAGACAACGTGGAGGTTTACAGCGAGCATTCACAGACTACATTTGAGGACAGGGCAAGTCACCGCTCCCCTCCTGACCACCCCCTATCATATGCCGATATGTCGCTGTTTGTGGCGGATATTAAGAACACTCTCTCCTCCGCTATAACGGAGCTGAAGGTGCTCAATGAGTGGTTGGCCCTAAATGACAGGGCAGACCAAAAGAGGGACAAGGCAATTTCTCATCTGATGTCTATCTCTAACTCTCACAATGCCCAACTAATTGCAGTCAACCGGCATTTGGAAGATCTAGATAATCGCGGTAGGCAACACAACATAAGGGTGCTGGGACTCCCAGAGTCAGTCATCTCTGATCAGATCACTGAGGCACTTTCCTCCATTTTCAATAACTTGCTTGAGAGACCATCAGATACAAACAGTACAAAGAGTTTGAACAAGCTCATCGTGCACGTAGATCTCACCCAAATGCAGCGACACCCCCCTAGAGATGCTATCTGCTGTCTCTCAGACTACAAGCTCAAAGACGAAGTTCTGGCGCAAGCAAGGCAAAATGAGTCCATTCACTTTAACAAGCAACCCATTGCTCTTTTTCAGAATCTATCCCCAATTACCCTGGGCAACCACAGAGCTTTACGTCCCTTGTTAGAGGCCCTGCTACAGCATAACCTCCCCTACAGATGGAAGTTCCTCTTCGCCCTTTCTGTTGTATGTGAGGGAAAACAACATCTCCTCAGAACACCTGACGATCTAGAGGGGTTTTTTGAAGCCCTTCAAATCCCACCCGTGGATCTTCCGTGACTTTCCATTTCCAGAACTAACACACAGTCCATCGGCTTCTCCACACTCTACCCCTACCAAGCATGTGCCCAAAAAATGGAAATTCCAAAAACAACATGGAGCTGATCAATCCCACTCTACCAACTCTACTAGGAGCACCAGAGCCAAAGACTACACCTGAACGTAGTGAGCATTAAAGAGATGACCCCTAGTTCCACCATCTATATTGTCCCTACAGCCCTCCTGGCTACCACTGTTTGTTTTCCAGCTTTCCTGGATGAGAAGAGGAAAAGTAGAGAACGGAAAAAGTTCTCTCACGTCTCTCTGTATTTAATACACCTGAACGTTACTCTCTGTTTAAGACCCTTGTTCCATTGCATGGACATAGTGTTCTTTGCTGGCAGATCGTTATTTCTTTTTTTTCTCCTGCTAAGACTCTGTGGTATCATACACTACATACTGGATTCGGATATGGTACAGCCATTTCTACCACAAATTGCAAACTAATGGCCTTATCTACAGCCTAACCCGGGGCACCCGCCCTCTCATGTCATGAGACCAGAGGTTTGCTACCTCTAGAACATCGGGGTCTGCGCTCACTGTGGGATTCTTTTGTTCTACATTGATTTATACCTGCACCTGTCATGCAAATGCATTGTGTCGATTGTAATACTTTTTCTTTTTCTACAAGTTCCAACGTCGTCAGTATTATTAATAACAATGGTTAATAAATTTATATATGGCTGCGGGGTTGAGTAGTAGCTGTATGTTACCTGGTTATTGTTTTTCACCATATAAGACCTTGGCTCCTACCTCCCACACACCCCACACTGTGTTTGAATAGAGGTGACACCCGTAAGGTGTGCCGCCGTTTACTCGGACACAATTTAGGAAGCCCCTCTGCAACCCGCAGAGGTGTGCTATTTAGTTACGTTGCATAGCTGTCCCTTCCTATCTGATGAAGGGACCTTTTCTCTTGCCTCCACTTTTAACTGTTGCTTTTCATATCTAAAACCTTTTATTGTTTATGTACCTAGACTGTTATTCGACATTTGATTTTCCCCTCCCCCCTCCCCACCTTTTTCTTTCTTCTCTCCAATTCACCACTGGTTTGCGTTCACCTTAGGGGAGTTCTATTACGTTAATTGGCTACAGCCACCAGTGAAATGGCTTACTCATCGCTGGGCAAGAACCCTATCTTGATATTCTACAACCTCAGGGGTCTCAACGTCCCTGAAAAAAGAACTTATCTACTGAGGGAACTCAAAAAAGCCAAACCTTCCTTTGTTATGTTACAGGAAATGCATTTCCAGGCTTGAGCAATACCCAAATTAATTGATAAACACTTTTCTGAGGTGTACCATGCGCCAAATCCCACAAACATATCCAAAGGTGTATCCATCTTGATTCACAAATACGCAAATTTCAAAATAAACGAACAATTTGCGGACCCCCTAGGTAGATTCCTCATCCTAAAAGGTATATGGCATAATAGGCCACTTACTGTAGCCAATGTTTTAGCCAATGTTTACTTTCTGAATACAGGCCATCTGGCTTTTTGTAGACAGTTGGTTGATGAACTGAAAAGCTTTGCCACTGGTTGCATATTACTTGGAGGAGATTTCAATATCCCTTTGCAACCTCTCCAAGACACTTCCAATGGCAAATCTAGCCTGTTGTACTCCATCCTGAACAGAATCAAACATGCCTTGAACTCCCTCTTACTAGTGGACACCTGGCGCTTGGTACACCCTAAAGGTAAAGATTTTACATACTATTCTGCCATGCATAAGAAGTACTCACATATAGATTATGTATTTATGACTCAACGCGACCTACCTATGTTGCACTCAGCAGCCATAGGCATTCAATCAGTTTCAGATCACTGCCCGGTTTAGGTCTCACTACACCGGACTAATATACCACACAAGTCGTGCAGTTGGCGGCTGAATCCTTCATTACTGTCAGACCTTAACATTTCTAAACATATAGCGACTGCAATAGACTCTTACTTTCAAATTAACAACACCATTGGTATGTCCCCATTGACAATCTGGGAAGCCCATAAATGTGTCATCATGAATTAATAAAACATGGCTACCAAAGGAAAAAAGAATCTAGCAAACAACTCAAATGGGATTATCTGTTTGCAGCATGTCGACATGTGGGTCTGGGGCCACACATGATGTCATGGATCACCTCCTTGTATCAATCTACGCAGGCTCACCTTAGAATCAATGGTTAAAGCTTTCCAAATGTTTGGATACATATCCAACATAAGTATAAACTACTCTAAATCTGAAGCCCTCAACCTTCCATTGTCTCAGACGGACCTGACCAGGACGCATGCCTCTAGTTACTTTAAATGGAAATCGACTGCTCTTACTTATCTAGGAGTCAAATTGACAGCTAAACTCGCAGATATTTATAGCACCAACTTCCAACATCTCATACGCAATATTCAGAACGACCTGAAACAGTGGGCACTAGACCATTTTCATGGTTCGGCAGAGCAGCCATGCTCAAGATGGTCACTCTGCCCAGACTTCTTTACTACTTTCACACTCTACTAATTACAATCCCATGCAAGTTTTTTAAACAGCTAAACAGTATCACATGCAGCTTTATATGGATGGGAAAAAAACTTCGTATTCACCTTATCACCCTGACCAGACAAAAAGTGGGAGGTGGCATTGGTCTACCAGACTTCCAACTTTATTATTGTGGGATACACCTAGCTAGAGTGCTTGAATGGCACTGCCATGGGACCCAGAAAGACTGGGTTAACCTTGAACGGTCACTGTCTGACTCCCCACTGGAATTTTTACTGTGGATACCTTGGCAATCCATCCTATGCGCTATTCAACAGCACCCCCTGATAGGGACAACTTTGAAGCTGTTCCACAAAGTGGCCAAAGGTCATGTTATTTCTTCCTCCCCTGGACCCCTTACTCCGATCACTCAGAACCTAGAATTCCCTCCCAGGTGATGGCATCTACCACCCCCCATCTTCTGACTCAAAGACTCCCCTCTTAGTAGTACATTATGTCACTAAGCAGAAACTTAAGCCCTTTGATTCCATTAAACAAGACATAGACCATCATACTTTCCCTCCTTCGGGACTTACCACCAACTGCACAACTACATACATACATCACCTGCAAAACCTGACCTACTTAGGCCAATAAAGCCTTTTGAGTCCCTGTGCCTTACTGCCACCCCCGCAACTAAAGCACCTTCACTGATGTATTTGTGGCTCCAGGTCTCTAGAAGGGATGACTCACTTAGATTCCGAGGACAGTGGGAAAAAACACTCCAACTCACGTTCACTGATGAACTGTGGAACAGAGTCTTGATTTTTGCTCATAAATGTATAATTGGTACGAGGTACCGAGAAATGTCATACAAACTATTAACGCATTAGTACACTACTTCAGACAAAATTAAGAAGTTGTACCCTCAGTCCTCGGATCTTTGTAGGCGGTGTGAACAGGCACAGGGGCATATGTTGCATATTTGGTGGGATTCCCCTCATGTGGCATCCTTCTGGATCAAAGTATATGAATTGATAAGGCTAATTACTGAAACAGAGATTCCTTTATCCGTTTCTTGCTGCTTGCTACACATAGCTGATTGCCCCATAGGGAGATACAAGAGATCCCTGACTAGGTATTTACTCAATGCGGCAAAAATTCTCATTCTCAGGCACTGGAAGTCAAAACGAGTGCCCACAATACCAGAATGTCTACGTTCTATAGAAGAAATTTATGATATGGAGGAAACTGTTGCCATAGCCAGCGAAACTTCAGAATTTCAGATTTCACAAGCTTTGGTCTCCCTGGCTGGCCTTCAAATATTTTGATAATTATACAAACTTAGAGAACTGGTGAAATCTGTCCCCCTATTGGGCCCCAACATGGCATGGCTTCATTTTTGGTTAGGCCTTAGTCAATGGCCCCCTTTACGGTGAATAATAGAACTTCTGCTTACAGACAATAGTGGTGATTACACTGATAACCGACCCATTTCTTTATCTCCTTTATTGTTTTTATAAAGCGGTATATCTATTTACCTGATCTCAATATAGGATCTAATTTGTTGCTCTCCCATACTATCTTTTATTTTCTTTTGCTTTACACTAACCCTCTTCTGTGTTTAAATGTTTTACTATGTCTAACTGTACAGTATATAAATATGCTACATTTAGTAACTGTGCACAGAAAAGGGCTGTATAAAAGCACTAGTTACTCTCTATGGTTGTTTACAACAATGTGAGATTATATGCTGTATGTAATCTTCTTACTTTTCAATAAAAATTTATATTGATGAAAAATTTTCAGACCACCCGCCCGCAATGTACTGTGGTTGGGCAGGCAAATCGATGTTGCTGACTGCTTCTGGATTCAGGGTGCTTTGCACAGTTGCACCAGATTTTGCACTCTCCAGTTTTAGTAAATCAGCCCCTTTGTATCTGTTGTATAGAACCTACTATACTTAGCGGGTGTTTACATACAGTCCCTCTTGCAAGGATACTGCTTGGCATAGCTCTCTTTTCTTCTACCCCATGGCACGTGCCATCAAAAACAGACCCATATGTGAAAGTTGTTGTCTTACTGACATCACAAATAAATACTTGTCACAGTACAATGCCAAAAGATCTTCTCCTGGAATCTTGAAAAGATAATAATTCTTATTTGGGATTTCATGACTTTTTCCACAATTGATGAAGCTATCAGAGGAGCTCTATTTGTTTCTCTGATAGAAAACCTGATTATCCTAAAAGGTTCTTATATCCGTAACATAGGCTATGGTGGCATTACGCCAGTCTCTGAGCTTACTAGTAAAAATTGTAAGAGACTTTGCAGTAAAGTAGGTGTATGGTCATTTTTTTTATAAGTATGTAGTGAGATCGTGATGGCATGGCAAGTGCATAATTTTTAAATGGAATGTGATTTTTCTATCTATGTAAGAATACCTGGTGATCCCACCAGTGCCTGGGACTTTCTTCAATGGAATGACTACACAGATTTCCCTGCAGTAGAATCACTGCGGTGTTGTCACCTTGTTCAATATTGACATCACAGGGCTACGAAGAGAGTTGGCTGAACCCCTGGACCAAGTAAGTTAAAAAAAAAAATACTGACGATATCAAAAGGGGCAGAGGTAGTTGAATATTTAAAACCCTTTTTTACATATTGTATAAAGAGAGAAGTCAGTGCTAAAGGAGTAAGAGAATGCTGGCAACTCAGGTAATATACCTCACCTACTATAGAAATATATATTTTATGTGCAGCGCTCACAAAATCAATATAATATCACCAAATCAATTTATTAAACTGAGCAACCAATAAATATAATTTTTAAAAAATCAATAAAGTGCAAAGTGCATGTAACCAAGTTTAAATAAATCAATAAAGTCATTCAAAAGTTCATCTAAGCGTCCATGTATTTTATCTTCCACCACTTTAAGTGAGCAAGAAAATCTCACCTTCCCAGAGTGAGTATCACCACACCTCCCTCACTATGCACTCACCAGATTGTATTGATGCCCATATTTGCAGCCTATAACGCTCAAGCTGATATTAGGATCACACTGTCCCTTCTCCTCAGTTGTGCTCCAATCCTCTGCAAACATCACCGGCACCTCTCTACTGGGAGGCAGCAGGCAACCGAAATGTGGTGTATGGGGAAATTGCTCACCACACGGAGCCAGATACCTGACATAGTGTAGTATTTATTGTATTTGATAAAAGATAATAAACAAACAACTTTAAAGTGCAATATACTGGAAATAAAATGAAAGATCTCAGCCAAACTTACAACTATGGCTGGCGTTCCTGACTGGAAGGGGGGGGGGCGTGACATCAGCACGTAAGTTCTGCCCTACAAGTTTTGAGCGAAGGCACATCCTCAGCGGTCTCTCGTGCTTACATTCCATCTGCCATATTTATGTAGCCTGGGACACTCTGCCTACCCTGCATGGAAGGAAATTGAATCAATGCCATTTCCTTAAAGCCCAACTTAACTTACATAGATGCAGGGCATCATGCGCCATATTACCAATGATCGGTGACCATATTAATGAACAGCGGTCATATTAATGAGGCCTGAGACCAAATGATTGTTATAGATGTAGCGCCCCCATAGTGTAGGCGTTTTTGTAGAGAGGTCTGTTTGCTAGGAGAGGCAAAATTTACTCAGGCCTGACATAAAGTGCAGGCCAGGGTGTTTTGATCTGGGCAGGGGAGTGGCTCAGAGTAAGGCTGAAGATTGCAGGAAGGGACACCCCTTGGATATTCCTCCCCTTTGGTTCCAGAAAGTGCTGGAAAGAGGGGATGGACGAGGAGTGTCACTTTCTGCTGTATGTTAAGGAGCCCTGACCAATCCCCAACTAGGGTTGGCAGAGGACAGGCCTCCTTAAATACTGTGATCTGCCCAGTAGGGGGAGGAGAGTTTGGGTGGAATTGTGGAAGATGTAGCAGAAGTGCTGCGGATGCCTCTACCTGGGAGGGCGTCCCCAGTCTGGGGGGGGGGGAGGATCTTGAGGCCTGGAGGTTCGGGTGTGGCCAGGAGTTGATTCCTGGAGCAGCACAAAGGAACAGGAGAATAACAGAGGTGCTACTGAGGACACTTTAAAGCATCCACTGGAGTTGGTGAGTGACAGACGCTGGAAGACAAGGCTGTAGCAGGCTGGGAGAGGAATAGTGAACAGTCTGTGGGGGTCTCAGGAGCCAGTCAAGGCAAGGAGTGTCACTGAGAGGAAAGCAGGCCGGTGTGGCCTGGAAGAGGGATGGGCTGGGAGTTGCAGTCCATCAAAGGCCCAGCTAGCACTAACGTACTTAAATACACTTGAGGGGTCCCTGACCCTGGCCTGCAATGGGTGGTTCAGAGGTCCTGCTGACTGAAGTGCAGGCCTCGCCATGTGCTAGCTGTGGTGTCGAAAGAGGAGTCAAGTAGGCCTGATAAATTTCCTTTCAGGCCAGGAAACTAAGTGAAGTGCTGGAGAGAAGTGAGAAGAGTAACGGTCAGCAAGTGAAGTGCTGGAGAGAAGTGAGAAGAGTAATGGTCAGCAAGTAAAGTGCTGGAGGAAGTAGAAGTGTGTATATACAGTTGTGTATATAGAGGGTCCCGAAAACCAATTTGTTGGGGCATCCCACAGTTACCCTTTTCCCCATCCAAGTTAATCCCCTAAATAAAACAACCAAAAACCAGTGCAGGCCTGTTCCGTGAGTCCGGATGTGTGAGATATGGTGTGATTAAGGGCAGCACAAAGGTGAACCACAACCACCAGCCACCCCTGAGGGGGCATATGGCTACATAGCTACAAAAAGAATATTAACTGGCACTGCAAAACAGTGGTACCCTGTAAGGCAATGTAGCCAATGGCCCCCTTAGGGGTGGCTGAGTGTTGTGGTCTACCTGATCACACTCCCCTCAATCACATCCATACTGCATCCAGAGTCCCTGAACAGGCCGGTAATTTTTTTTTTATTTATTAGTTGATTAAATTTGGATAGGGATTGGAAAGTTGTGGGATGTCCAATGAATCAATTCCATTTATTTGGGACCTTCTATATACACTTCCAGTATATACACTCCTCTCTCTTTCTCCAGCACATCACTTGCTTCTCAGACTCCTGTTCCTCTCTCCTGCACAATACTTGCTCTCACTGGTGAGATCTGGAAGGATATTTACCAGGCCTCTATACCCTAGCTAGCACATGATGAAGCTTGCTGTACTTGAAGCAGGACCTCCGGACCACCCATTACAGGCAGGGACAGTTGGTCCCCAAAGTGTAGAAAAAGTACTACTGTGCTAGCCGACCTGATGGACTACTGCTCCCAGCCCAACCTCTTCCAGGCCCTGCCAGCCCTCCCGGTTGCAACGGCCTTCTCCACTGCCACTGTGACACCACAGCCCCATGCTGGCCTCTGCATCCTTCCCAGACTGTCTCTCAGGGAATGTGTCACTCATAGACACTTGTGACTTGTAGGTTCCACTCAGAGATCTCTCCAATAGCGTTCCCTCCAGCTGTCCTTTCTGCTCCTGTGCCTGCCACCAATATCTCGCTCCTCCTGGCTGCACCCAAGCTCTCCAGGCCAAGGTCATCCCCCCAGACTGGGGGCTCCCTGGGGCCACGACAACCTCCACACTATCTCATCTCTCCAACTTTCACCTGAACTCCTCCTCCGATTGGGCTGACCCTGGGTATTTGAGGAGGCCTCCCCCCCTGCCAATCCAGATTGGTGATTGGTCAGGGCTCCCCAGAATACCCCAGATGGCTACACCCACCCTCCCACCTCTCTTTCCAGAAAGTTCCACAAACTCCTCTGGAAAGAAATAGGAGGTCCTGGTGACATCATCTGTGAATCACCCAGTCCTACCCTGAGCCACTCCCAGCCCAGAATCCAAAACAACCAGGCCTGCATATCTTCAGGCCAAATTTTACCTCACTCAACCAAAAAAATCAGACTCTAGCTCCTACCTAAGTAGAGGGCGCTACAGCAATAATAATATATAAAACAGGCCCAAACCAGATTGTCATATTGATAATCTGAACAAGCAATAACCCTTGCAGTGGGGCTGTGCCAGGAGTTCATCTTTAAGATGCTGATGGTATGGATTACCATGCCTGCAGCTTCTTCAAATGTTCTTTTCTTTTTTTCCAGTCCCTCTGTCTCTGTCCTCAATTCCCATTGTAAGTGTGGCTCCTTGGCCTGCAGAGTCTTTTGGAGCCCTGTCGTAGCCACCCTTTCATGTGTGCTCTAGGGCAGTGGTTCTCAAGTACCCCCAAATGGGCCATGTTTTCAGGTTTTCCTTTACTTTGCACAGCTGCTTTAAATCAATATCAATAACATGGTATTGATAAGAGCTATTTTAGCTAAGGGAAGTTCCCAAAATGTGGCCCGTTGGGGTTACTTGAGCACTGAGGTTGAGAACCACTGCTCTAGGGAAGGGTAATTCAATGATGCTTAGGGAAACTGGCTGTGATCAAGGCTATATGCCAAAACATGTTACCCCTTTTAAATGACTATTATGTAGCAATAAAGATATTCTAATGCAGGGATATGCAATTAGCGGACCTCCAGCTGTTGCAAAACTACAAGTCCCATCATGCCTCTGCCACTGGGTGTCATGCTTGTGGTTGTCAGAGTCTTGCTATGCCTCATGGGAATTGTAGTTCTGCAACAGCTGGAGGTCCGCTAATTGCATATCCCTGTTCTAATGGATACTCCTCTACCGCTCTCTTCTTCTACTGCTTTCCTTCCTTTTCCCTGTCTTTACTATTTTTCTATTGGTGATTGAATACTTATGGTATAGATATGGGACGCTTCATCTTGAGTAGGTGAGAGAAGCACATCAGTAAATTCTCTATTATAGGGGACAACTTGATTTCCTCAAGATTCACAATGGATGGTTCAATTCAGGAGTGGATACTCTCCTTTGTAGCCATTCCTGAATGCAGACCGCTCAATAATACCCCTTGTGGATATCTCTCCTCAGGCTATTTGGTATTATAACTGTCTTCATTATAATCTTCTATCACCCTTGTACGGGCACACGTATTTCACGTGTCCACGCACGCCACTATGTTATTATGATCCTATATTGTAAACCTCACTATTCATGTAGTATCACCAGTTTCTTTGTTATGTTGTACAACTTTTTTAACAATAAAAACTGATTAAAAGAAAAAAAAAGATCTTCTGATGGACTCTGGGGTTGCCGGCTATATTTGTTTTTGAGTTTTAATGTAATGATGCTGCCTGTGCCAACAGGCGGCCCAAGATCAAAAGTCACGTATTTAGAAAGTGGCTTGCAAGGACCATGCATTCAAATTTATAAGACATGTAACCCCTAGAAAAGGGGGATAAGGGTATTCTGAATGCAACAGAAGTTCAGGGAAGCAGCACAGAGGGTAAAAAGAGGCTGTGATTGTATCAACATTAAATAGTACGTTTATGTGTAAGGGGTGGGGGTTGGAAAAAAATGGCCCATCAAAGCACAAGAACATAGAATCCCGTAAAAAAATCAAGGCAACAGGATGATGGGCCTGCGCAGGGTGGGGTGGTATATAATAGAGCCCAACAGAGAAAATACTGCCAAAATGACCACAAGACAGACATAAAAACCTTCAATGACTAAAGTGTATTTTAACCACTTGCCGACCGCTGATCGGCAATTGACGGCGACAGTGTGGCTCTCCTGCGCGAATCGCCAATCGCCCGTGCGCTCACTGAGTCCGGGGAGGGCCAGGGAGCGGGTGCGGCGGATTCGATCTCCGCCGGCCACCCGCGATGCCCTCCCCAGAGTGAAAGAACAGAGGTCTGTGTAAGTAAACACGGACCTCCGTTCTGTGAGGGGGGCAGGGCTGTGATCACAGCCTTCCTCTACATGGAAGCTGTGATCACTTCCCTTCCCTAGCTAGGGCAGTCCCCCACAGTTAGAACACACCCAGGGAACACAGTTAACCCTTTGAGCGCCCCCTGCAGGTTAACCCCTTCACTGCCAATGGCATTTACACAGTAATCAGTGCATTTTTATAGCACTGATCGCTGTATAAATGTCAATGGTCCCAAAAAAGTGTCAAAATGTTCCGACATGTCCGCTGAAATATCGCAGTACCGCTAAAAATCGCAGATCGCCGCCATTACTAGTAAAAAATAAAAAAAAAATAAAAACCCCAGAAATGAATTCTCATCATTCGTAAGCGCGACCACTTTTGCGCAAACCAATCAATAAACGCCGATTGCGATTTTTTTTATCACAAATATGAGGAAGAATATAAATCGGCCAAAACCGATTAGCAAAAAGTAAGAAATTAGTTTTTTTTTGCAAAATTGTCGCTCTTCTTTTGTTTATAGCGGCGATCAGAAATGACACAGCGGTGATCAAATATCACCAAAAGAAAGCTCTGTTTGTGGGAAAAAAAGGACACAAATTTCGTTTGGGTACAACGCCGCACGACCGCGCAATTTTCAGTTAAAACGACGCAGTGCCGAATCGCAAAAAGGGCTCTGGTCCTAAAGGGGGAAATCCTTCCGGGGCTGAAGTGGTTAAGGAATGAATTGATTATCCCTACGGGAGCTGATAATCTCAAACCGACTCTATATAGGCTAAATATTATCTAACTGTACAATAGAAACAACTTACATGTCTCAACTTGTAATTCTTTAGAGATAAGAAAAAAATGTGCTAAAGTTTAAATGGCTAAATGTCAAGGTTTACACATATACTGCTATTTACTGGAATGGCAATAAGCAATAGGTGTGAAGACTGTAACTTTGAATTGTAAGCAGGGCTATTGCCACCTGAAGAATGTTTAACCACTTCACCCCCCGGAAGGATTTCCCACTGTAGGACCAGAGCACTTT
>BLSH010017864.1:158797-176723 GCA_018402905.1 Glandirana rugosa | reverse complement strand
GGATGTCACCCTTTAGGAAGACCCCACCCCCCCCCCACTTCACCAATTTGTAAGAAGTCCACCGTTATCGGGACGAATGTTAAGTTTCAATGTCAGAAGTGTGGATAACGAACGAATCGCAAAAAGGGCTCTGGTCCTAAAGGGGGAAATCCTTCCGGGGCTGAAGTGGTTAAGGAATGAATTGATTATCCCTACGGGAGCTGATAATCTCAAACCGACTCTATATAGGCTAAATATTATCTAACTGTACAATAGAAACAACTTACATGTCTCAACTTGTAATTCTTTAGAGATAAGAAAAAAATGTGCTAAAGTTTAAATGGCTAAATGTCAAGGTTTACACATATACTGCTATTTACTGGAATGGCAATAAGCAATAGGTGTGAAGACTGTAACTTTGAATTGTAAGCAGGGCTATTGCCACCTGAAGAATGTTTAACCACTTCACCCCCCCCCCACCCCAGAAGGATTTCCCACTGTAGGACCTGAGCTTTTTTTGCGATTCGGCACTGCGTCGCTTTAACTGACAACTGCGCGGTCGTGTGACGTTGTACCCAAGCAAAGAAATGTGTCCTTTTTTTTCCCACAAGTAGAGCTTTCTTTTGGTGGTATTTGATCACCTCTGCGTCATTTCTGATCGCCGCCATAAACAAAGAAAGAGCGACAATTTTGCAAAAAAAAACATCTCTTACTTTTTGCTAAAATACAAATCCAAAAAAAAAATAAAAGAAAAAAACAAATTTATTCAATGGTTTTGGCTGATTTATATTCTTCCTCATATTTTCGGTAAACAAAATCACAATCGGCGTTTATTGATTAGTTTGCGCAAAAGTTACTGCATCTACAAACCATGAGAATTAATTTCTGGCGTTTTTACATTTTGGGTTTTTTTTTACTAATAATGGCAGTGATCTGCAATATTGCAGCGGACATGTCGGAAATTTTTGACACTTTTTTGGGGCCAATGACATTTATACAGCGATCAGAAATGTAAATACCCACTGCATAAGTGCAAATTCCTTTCCTGCAACCACATTCGCATGATTCCCCCATCAACACAAACAGTGCTAACAGGGGAATCTGGGGTGGGTGAAGACAGTGGTTATCACTAGCGGCTATAGCAGTCGCTAGTGATAATCGTAAGAGAATCCGGTAGGCTGGTTGTACCCAAGTTGATTGATCGATCAACTTCGTAAATTCAGCCTGCCCATTTATGTTTCAAATCGGAACTGGCCGAGATTTGAACCATGTATGGCTGATCTAAAGTCCTTAGTGTAGGTGAAGGCCATTTACATACCTCATGAAGCCTGACTGAAATATTTTTAGGACATTACTAAGGACTGCTTCTAAGAGAAGCCTAATGTCCCTGCTCACCTTCACCATTACAGTGAGCTTTTTCTTCGATTCAAAGCCCCTCACATGCTCTTTCTCTCTTCTATGCAGTAGCTCTGAGCTCAACATTTGTGAGCTCACTCCTGTGATGTGGATGTAAGCAGTAATGACCAGGCCTCACTTATCAACATCCTAGTAATGTCCTGGGAGTATTCCATAAAGGCTTCAGGAGGTTTATAAATGACATACACTTATAGCAAGGGCATTATTCAACTTTAGTCAGAGATGTGCAGCTTGGTTTTATCTACAGAAGCCCATTTATCTGTCCAGGCAGTGTTTTGGCAAAAGTGAAATACCACTTTAAAGTGACATAGTAATTATAATCCTTTACCTTTATTTTTAGATCAATTCACTTTAGAACCAGAAGGCATGCATTGGGCCAGTTCTGTGCTCACAAGATAGGGTTCTATAGCTTGTCGCTTGTGTCCACTCTGAGGCTCCAGCTGAGATATGGCAAGTTGGGCTCTGTGTCCTGCTTGCTAGTAATGAATATTTACCAGCATGACACACAACTCATCTTTCTGTATTTCAATTGGAGACTTACAAGAAAATGTGCTGCAGCATGCAGAACAGGACCAAAATCTGCATAGGACACCCAGGCCTAAAATGGCTTGGCTTAAACAAAGATAATGCATTAGGATTATGAAGTTGCTGTGCTCCACCAACACATTCCACAAGAGGAAGCTTCTGTGCTTTTCCCTTTTATGGGCACCTCTTAAATATACAGGGCTTTTTTCAGCTGGAACTTGGTGAAACTCAGTTCCACCACCTCTGTCTCAGACCCTTTGCTCCCTGATCACCACTATCACTGGTTTCTTTGTTTACAAGTGACAGCTTGTCTCCCAATGGCTCCTACAGATCTGATCTCCTGGGTGGTTCCCACTGAATGCAGAATGGGGACAAGATAAATGCAGGTGCCCGGGGAGCAGTAAGGTGGTAACATGGATTGCTGCACATAAAGAATTTATTGTAGTAAAAATACATACATTTGAAAATGGTTCCATTGGTATGTTACATTTACGGGCTAAGTAGATATCGCGCTTCTTCAGACACAGGAACATATCACATTCAATTATTTCAGTCTATTTTAAACATTCCGCTTCTTAATTGGAATCAATTATTTCATTATCCTCTAATCCGTATCACATTGGTTCAAAGCTGTTTTCAATTTTCAGATACATTGAGAAGACCATTAAGCGGTTATGATCTTCCATATATCACAGTCATGCATGTCAAACACTTCCTGACCTCTCTCCCACCAATGATACAGCCATCCATCTTCTTGAAAGCCTATACACAGAGGATTCAGATGATTATGTTGATTTTCTAACACAGCACTTGCCCACGTCCCCTCCCATTAAACATACAGCATTTCGGCCTAAGTCCATTTTTAATCCTACGTTTGCTAAAGGCCCTTATATTCTCAGTTTATACCAAGTAGTATACGCAGAGATTCAACACATGTGTACTCAGTCCGGTCAGCACCCCTATCATCTCACCAACTTGTCTAGTTTCGAGACCAGAGCCCTTAAACAATTGGCCGCTAACAGGGGCCTTATTATTAAATCGGCAGACAAAGGAGGTGGGATTGTAGTACAAAATAGATCAGATTATCTTAATGAGTCTTCTAGGCTACTGGCCGACCGTGAAACCTACCACAAATTGGCCAAAGAGCCCCTACCAGAATTCACACTAGAAGCCCATGGGTTGATTGATAGAGCTGCTGCAGATGGCATAATCACTGAAGCTGAGGTTGCCTTTCTCAAACATGACTACTATAAGCGTCCGTATTTTTACCATCTCCCAAAAATACATAAGGATCCCACGTGCTCACCTGGCAGGCCAATTGTAGCCCCAATGGAAAGCGTTACTAGTTATTTTTCTATATACATTGACCACTTTCTCCAGCCGTTAGTACAAAATCTTCCATCATACATCAAAGACAGTATTCATTTACTTAATATGCTTAAAGAATATCAATGAGAATCCTCCTACTATTGGCTCTTCTTGGATGTAGCCTCATTGTATACATCCATACCCCACAACATTGGGTTACAAGCGGTACAACATTTCTTAGATTTGGATTCCCTTATCAATTCCCGTCAGGCCCATTTTTTATTAGAAATAATCAAATTTTGCTTAACATTATTTTGAGTTTAACAGTGATTTCTATATTCAGACCAAGGGCATGGCGATGGGGGCTAACTTTGCCCCCAGTTATGCCAATTTGACAATGGGCCTTTGGGAACATCGCCATATTTGGCATAACAATCCATACGCCTCTCATATAGTATTTTATGTACGTTATATAGATGACGTGGTAATCATCTGGCATGGCCCCACAGCTTTTATCTCCCCTTTTTTTACAACATTGCAATAATAACAATATGGGCCTCACTTTCACTTCTGTATCCGATCCCGACAAGTTGGCTTTTCTTGACCTGGAACTCTACCACATTGACAATCTTATATTTGCCCAAAATTACAACAAACCTACAGCTGGCAACTCCTATTTGCATTATAGGAGTTGCCACCATCCTCGGTGGGTGAATAATATTCCTCAGAGTCAGTTATGCCGTCTTAGGCATAGCTGTACAAGGGAACAGGATTACAACACTCACGGTCAACTCATGACCAAGAAATTTCTGGAAAAGGGTTATCCTAACACTATTGTTAGTGAGGCTTTTCAGCATTATCTGAAGATAGACAGTCTATGTGATAGGAATCAGAAACGTGAAGTCCCATGCAACCGTTACGTTTCACCACTCAGTTTCATTCTCAATTCAGGAGAATGGAAAACATTCTTAATAAACATTGGTCCATCCTGAGGGAGGACCCTATGCTCAAAGGGACCCTGCCAGAGCAACCCAAGTTCTCATACAGACGGGCTAAAAATCTTAAAGCCCAAATAGCCCCCAGTAAAGTTCCTTCCTTGCGTCCCACTGGCAGTGTCCCCCTGAGGTTCTTTGACATCAGGGGAATGTACCAGTGTCGTAAGCCCTTGTGTCTCACATGTTCACATGTGACACATGGTCAAGACTTTACTTCTAAAGGTATAAAATATAATTTAGCAGACTTTTATAACTGTTCCTCGGAATATGTAATTTATTGTCTTCATTGTCCTTGGGGGTTCTGACCAGCATAGTGTCCCCAGACACTTCACTGAAGTTCACGAACAAAACTCCAAAGAGCTGCGTGTTTGGGTCATCGAGTCCATACCTGTGAATCTCCCCAAAGCAGAGCGCTTTAAGCGTCTCTGCAAAAGGGAGAATTTTTGGATATGGAAACTCCACAGTCTTTCGCCGGGAGGGTTAAACGAGGAGATAGAAATCAACGTTCTCCCATAGGCAATTTTCTACCGTATTTATGTCTTTTCTTCTCATTTGGAGATAATTATGTGACCCATTAGTCTCATTTTCATATTTGAACAATTTTTATCTTGATTACTTAACCTCACCTAATTTATCCATTTTTTTTACTATTATTATTATTTTCTTACTTTTATTTTTATCTATTTTAATTTTTAATTTTATCATTATTATTTTTGTCATAATTATTTTTATTTTTATTAATTTTTTTACTGATTATTTTTCCATATTTTAACTGTCTACCTATGGGACATGCATACATATATATATGTGTACATGCACTCTAATATGTGTTTATATTATATGCTTTCCACTTTGCTTTTATTCCAGAGTCGCTCCTTGCTCTTCCCAAGCCTGCTGCCACTAAGGACACATTTAACCATCTTAATCATATTGGACCCCCACACCCTATTCATTTTGACCACCACTGGACTTTTATGTACTTTGGACTATATATTTTAGCCCATATGGCTTTTTCTCAACCTCTCCCCAGTTTTTAGACACTTTTATATTCACTTTGTCCACCTAAATCTGGAGAGTGCTCTGTGACTGTTGTATTATTGTTCTCTCCCCAGCGCAGGCTGCCATGCGACCTCAGGTTGGCGACCTGAGGGCCTGAATATTGAAGCTAAAGCCCAGGGTTCTCCTAAAAGCTGACTAAGGGAGGATGTCCATGGATCCTATCTGGTATCATGGAAGAAGGTGACCTGCAGCCAGGGCCTTGTGAGTATAGACCCCTTAAAGGGATCCTAGAGACTGGTGTTGCTAAATCACCCTCCTGGTGCTAGAAGGGGACACTGACTAGTGTCTTGAAGAAGCAAAGTCCACTAAATTCCTTCAGCTACATCCTTTACAGCCTGCTGCATAATGCTACTGACAGTCTGCTACACAGTTCTATTGAGAAAACGATCCTTGCTTGTGAATAGTTCATTTGGAATGTCCCACTAAATCCCTTCTCCTATCCAAGTTCTCCAAATAAAACATAAAACAATTCCTCTAGACTGGTCATTGGAGACAACAAGCTGAAGATTGTGTGCACCTGGCTGTGTGAAAATACCCTGTAACTGGCTATGGATTATTCAGTGGGAGACCCAGGCAAACAAATATCTAAGTGACTCCTTCAGGGGTAGCGCTATACACATCATAGTAGGCATCCAGGAGCTCAGAGAACTAGGAAGTTGCTCAGGCAATGCAAGCCGCAATGATCATGTCCTATATGAGGAAGCAAACTGAGAGTTGGACCAGGAAGTAATAGAAGTAAATATAAACCCACAGAATATCAGGCAATGCCCAGAAGCCAGACAACACATGTGAATGGAAACAGGTCTAGGAGAACCAATGCAGCAAGGAGGTAAGAATTACACAGGCAGGAAAAATCCAGGCTAAATCATCACCCTAGTGCTCTTCTTTGCACCTGGTAAGCTTGTGTAAGGAATGCTGTTCAACCCGCTTCACGCTGGGAGTGTGTGTTCCCCTGAGCGGAAGTGTTGCAACTGTCCCTAGCCCGGTTCAACGTGTTTCATCTGGAGGACATCTTCAGGAAACCACAGCATTGACCCACTAATCGAGCACTATAGCCACTTTATTATATGTTTTATTTTTGATCATTTATTTATATTGTTTCTTTTGATTTCATCATTTTTTGCATGTATTTTAATGCTGCACCATTGTTTTATAGTTTTATAATTTAGGTGTATTTATTATACACTGAGGAGCAGCTGCTGGATTAGAGGGTAGAAATAATTAGCACAGGGTGTTGATATCAAATTATCTGATTATAAGTGACCTGAATTCAGACTCACTAAGCCCCAGTAGTCACTGGTGCTGTGTACAGCCAGCCATATGAATCAATGTCTCTACACAGGTATACACTGGTACATGCATAAACACATGCATGCATACAGGCATACGCCCCCAGATGCAGACAGTATGCATGTGTGTGTGGCACAGCTCCCCTGTGGATAAATACAGCAAATTTTATGTTGTATAGCCCCTAGGTGTCCATTTGCGCAAGACCTGTTACGGCAATCTGGAAATGCCAAAGCCTGCCTAATGTCTCCTCTTGTGAAATCCATATCCAAGTACTGAAATACCATTTCAGTGCAGCTAGGCTGGTGATAATTCATTAGGTTCTACATTATTGGCTAATAAACTACAGTATATCATAGAGAAGAGAAATATGATCTTTAAATTATGCCTGACACCTCTCGGGTCTTTTCCTGGTCTGACAATATCATACTGAAATACAATTATGCCTGTAATAAGGTCACATATTATTCTGGCACCAGTCAATACATCCAAACTGTGAGAAAATGATCGAATGACAATATAGGAGAGCTATGGCTTAAAAATGAGGACAAGGTGTCAGCTGATGTCAGTTCAGAAAAAAAGTATGTTTTAGTTTGTATAACCACAGTGTGTACAGCAGGCTTATGCAAAGCAATTCCATAGCTACCAATACGCTTTGCACTGCCTTATTGAAGCTTTTAAAACAGCTTCAGCTCCAGTTTGGGGATGTTAATGGCTTCTGTATCATGTGACTGCTGCAATTGGCTTTCACAGAAATCACATGATCAGAAGCTTGTCCCGCTGGCTCCCTATAACAAGCTGTGATCAAAAGCTGTCAATTATAGCTTGTTCAGTATGTTGGGAGTGCGCAGTGAGCATGCTCTAAGCATGCAAGCACCAGCCATCATAGACGCATATGTGCAGCACCTGAGCATTAAAGCCCACCTTTTTTTGCTGCTACATATATGCCTTACACAGTTGGCAAGAAGTTAGCACAGACTTACAACTTCAGCTTCCCCCCTTACCTGTTTTCCACTCCCACCCACCTTGTTGTACCCTTTTGCCCCTTATTTATTTTTAAATCTGCAAACTTACTTGTTGTGATAGGTCCATAGGCGCTTTGTGATGAGCAGGTCCTGAATGCTACCGAGATCGAGGGTGCTCTCCTCAGCGTAGTACTATGTGTCCTGCATGGGTCTGCAGCTTGGGACGGGGAGTCTGTGGAGAACATCGGTGGGTATTGGAATAAAAGCTGCTTTTTTATTTTGATAACTGCTGGTGATTTTTTAAATGTTTATCGTAAATATAAACGGGAGTTGGGCTTTAAGTGTTAAGGGTTATTTTAGGGGTTAAGGTGGGAGGGATTGAGGGTTGGGGGCTACTTTAGCTTAGGGAAGCATTGTAGGATAAAGAGTAAGTTCACCCCCACCCCATTTTCCCACTGTCATTATCATTTTTGCTAGTCAAAAAAAATCCATACTGACACGTCTAGTGATCGAGTGGTGTTCTGTAGGGATCTGATGCTCTGCTTTAAATACTGAAACCAATGCCACCATCTTCTTCTGATGTCATCAGGGGCTGGATCTCTGTTCTGGGTTCTTGCGCCTGGTCCCCTGATGATGTACATGAGTAGTGGCCCGTTGGCTTCAAGTACCAGAAGAAGACAGCCAGCCCTCTGCTGACACGCCATGGGGAGCAGTTGGATACCCTGTGGCCTTCTGGAATGCATGATGTGAGTATCCCAGGAGGCTGCAGGTAAGTAAAAAATCAAGATATGGAGGTACTGTACTTATTTAAGATGATTGCAAAATGAGAAAACAGTTTGACCAGGCAGTGGGGAAAGCAAATAGAATTCTAGGATGCATCACAAGAGGGATCACCAGCAGGAGGATGGAGGTCCTGATTTCCCTATATAGATCTTTAGTGAGACCTCATTTAGAATACTGTGTCCGGTTCTGGAGACCTAACTTACGAAAAGATATTGATAAGATAGAAGGAGTCCAGAGATGGCCAACAAAAATGGTGAAAGGTCTGAGGAATAAAACCTTTTCGAGAGTGACTTCAGGAACTTAATATGTACAGTCTGGAGGAAAGAAGGGAAAGGGGAGATTGAAACCTTTAAATACATCAAGGGGGGTAAATAAGGTTCAGGAAGCCAGATCTCAAACTAATTGGAGGAAGGTTCAAAACTAATCTTAGAAAGTATAATTTTAATGAAAGGGTAGCTAATGCTTGGAATAAACTTTCAGCAGAGGTAGTGAGCCAATCATCAGTAAATGTCTTCAGACATACGTAGATCTATATTCAGACAAAAAAGCTAATGAAAAAAACCCCCAAAAAAACAAAAATACAAAGAAAGTGTAAAAAAAAAACACAGGCAGTCTCGATGGACTGCTTGGTCTTTTGGGGAAGGCATCCAAAAAAAGGTAATTAAAAAGAATAGGGTAGAGGTGATATAATGGGAAGTGGGTGGGGAACATGTAGGTCCAATTTAAGAAGGAAAACCAGACACAAAGGCTGGTTTCACACATGCTGTCTGATCAGGTCCGCCTGTGAGTTTTTCAGATGGACCTGATTGGACCAGCCATTGCTCTCTATGGAGCAGTGGATGTGTCCGCTGACATCCACCGGCATCTGATCCTGCCCACCAAAAAACAAACGGATGGAGGATCCATTCCCCATCCATTCGGCGAACGACAGTGGGATAGAAATGGACAGGTGCTCTTTTTTTATCTGACAACCCCATACAGACCAGCTGGGCTGTATTCATGCCTGCTCTACATAGCGGAGCGAACATGGACTTGTCATCCGCCTGCTCAGCAGGGATCAGCAGAGAGATTCCCTGCTGAGCAGACGGATGTGCATTATGGAGACCACCCGTGTGAAACCAGCCTTAGGGAAAGTTTGTAACTTTATAGCCTTTTACATGACTTTAATGTTTAATTCCTCTGTTTGTGAACTACAGGTAACATTGCAAATTAAGTTTTTGAATGCTGTAACTTTTTCTTTCTACTTGTAACCTGGTTACATTTTTTTTACTTTCTTAGAAACAAATTTGCAAACACAATGTTGTAAAAGGGCTGCAGTCCCACCCACAGGCCTTCTAAATGCGATGCTCAGTTTGACTGTGGGAAATGGATATAAAATAGATGTTATTGGTAAATAAACCCAGAGCACTTTAATTCAATGACAGTGACTCCTTTATCACATCACTGCTATATGATAAATCACATACAGAGTGTATTGTGCCCAGGTCTACTGATAGACATGCACTGTGGAAGAAGAATATATTGAGCAATCACTGTGCTGCACTGCTAAGCTGTAGAAACAGCCAAATGAGCAGACATACAGTAGCTTCCTATGTGCATGTGTATTGCAAACTATGCAGGAATGCAAGATTGTGCTTAGATTATTAGTAGACTAAATTATTTGCATATTAAAAAAATGTTAAACATACAATAGGTTCCTTTTACCAGTTACAAGGTACTTATATACTGCAGAAGATCGACAGCGGAAACAAATCTTTTTCTAAATTGCACATAAAGTGCTTAATAGAGTTCACAGATGGTTATAGCATAGTGCAGTCACATGGTGGTGCTGTCATTTCTTTGTTACTGAGCACATTTAAAGGAACTTTGATTGGGGCCTCTTATCTGTCAGTATGTGAAGAATTACAGTCATAGTACAAAAAATATGTGATTTCAAATCAAATGCTTTTGTTTCTGAATAAAGGAAGTCTAAATCATGCCACAATTTTGTGTACACAACATGAATAATGCAAGGCATGATTTCTTAACCACTTACCAACCGGAAGGTTTTCCAGCTTTAGGACCAGAGCACTTTTTGCGATTCGGCGCTGCGTCGCTTTAACTGACGCGGTCGTGCGACGTTGCACCCAAACAAAATTTGCGTCCTTTTTTTCCCACAAATAGAGCTTTCTTTTGGTGGTATTTGATCACCGCTGTGTCATTTCTTATCGCCGCTATAAACAAAAGAAGAGCGACCATTTTGCAAAAAAAAACAAATTTCTTACTTTTTGCTAAAATTCAAATCCAAAAAAAAATATAAAAAAACATTTTTTTCACAGTTTTTGCCCGATTTATATAATTCCTCATATTTGTTATAAAAAAAATCGCAATCTGCGTTTATTGATTGGTTTGCGCAAAAGTGGCCGCGTTTACGGATGATGAGAATTCATTTCTGGGGTTTTTATTTATTTTATTTTTTTTTACTAGTAATGGCGGCAATCTGTGATTTTTAGCGGTACTGCGATATTGCAACGGACATGTCGGACATTTTTGACACTTTTTTGGGACAAATTTATTCAGCGATCAGAAATTTAAATGTCCACTGATTACTGTATAAATGTCATTGGCAGTGAAAGGGTTAACCTGGGGGGGAGAGCTAGGGGTTAACTGTGTTCCCTGGGTGTGTTCTTACTGTGGGGGGGTTGGGCTAACATGGGCATGAGAGATCTAACTGATCCCAGTGACAGGGATCAGTAGATCACTCATGCCCCTACTAACAGAGCGGGGAACCGCCGTGTTTACATCGGCGGTTCCCCGTTCTTTCCCTGTGGCCGCTCATGGGTCCGCCCGAGCCGCGGGCACACTCCTCAGGAGTATGGCGGGCGTGCGTGCGCCCCCTAGTGGCTGTACGCATATTGACGCCTTTTTACGGCGATTTGCGCTCAGCATCCCAACTGCCGCCGTGAAAACACGGCGCGCGGTCGGGAAGTGGTTAGTCTAGGACCAGACTACATTAATTTGGTATCTCTTGGGGTCCTTGGTGAGAACATGAACTAATTCCAACATCAAATAATTTACCGCCCACTTCTAACAAAGCTTTTTTTTGTTGCTTTAAATAGAATAGGGAAGGGTCAGATTCAGGGGTTGATTTACTAAGACTAAAGAGTGCAAAATCTGGTGAAGCTGTGCATGTGAGCCAATCAGCTGCTAACTTCAGCTTGTTCAATTAAGCTTTGAAAATAAAACTTGGAAGCTGAAGTTAGAACGCAGAGCTGCACCAGATTTTGCAGTCTCCATGTTTAGTAAATCAACCCCTCAATGTCAGGTTTTTATCTCTACTTATATCCCCACTGAGGATATTTTGAGGATGATTTACTAAAGGCTAGGCTGTTAACTTTGCAAGGGAAGTTTCACTTTTCTTAGTGAATGAGGTAAAGCTCTGCAGACTTCTACTATCCAATCATATGCAAGGGAAAACCCTTTTTTTAAAAAAAATATTTTTCTGGCTTGTATTGGGTATTCCTTGCAAAGTGAATTTTTACCACATTCACTAAGCTAAGGGAAAATTCCTTTGCAAAGTAAACCGTCTTTTGTAATTCAGTCCTGTCCCAGAGATCATAAAAGAAGTAAACAGAAAGCTGCCCAATAGGGTCATAGATAGCTGTGGAAATCTTCAAACACAAGACAAAAAGAGAGTGCACCATGTTTGTGCAAAATTTTCAGCGTTGATTAACCAGAACAAAGTACACTTTTTTTTTTTTTAATAAAACATGAACTTTTATGAAAGAAAGTACACATGCAAGGTCATAGAAAGCACAACAAGTATAAAGGAACACATGAAATTACAAGGACTACTGAACAAAGTAAACCTATAAATAAGTGGAGGGATAGAACTCACAAAGGTTCTAACCCCCTATTGAAAACTAAAAGGTTTTTGGCCAGAGTTGGGCTTTGAAACAAAATAGATTTTTCTGTTTTAGGTAAAGAGAGACAGGATTTGAACCATGGCCATGTTATGGCCCAGCTGCATTATGGGGAGCATGTCCACCGTATGCACATCCATGTGGTGGAGGTGCACCGGTATTCTTTAACTTATTTTTGCTTTGCATATTAGTCTCACTGAGGCACTATGGCCAAAGGATCCTCCCCTGGGTGCCAATACAATGGAATCTGGCCTGGCCTGGTCAATACTGTGGCAATGGACCCCAATAGCAGCCTCACCCAGCACAAGTTTAATATTCAGAAAACATTCCCATCTTAATTAACGTATTTAATTTTTTTAGTTATCCCACAGCACATTCCATAAGTTGCGAACAGAAAGCAGATGATAACAACAGAGATGAGAAAATGAGAACCAATTGGAGGAGCGGTCCTTGTCTAAAGGGGTTTATCAGAGTCCTACATAATATGAAAAAGGGATGTTAGTACCCCCTTGTGCCTCTCCTTTCTTGCTTGCCCCTTAAGACAAAGATCCCTGAAGCTAGATCCTTAAAAATGGTATCTTTACATGCCTTGGTCCTTGCACTGCTTCCCATGACCAACAACCTGGACAGACTCCTGCCAGATTACACAGTATCTCCCAAAAGTGAGTACACCCCTCAGATTTTTGTAAATTTTTTATTTTATCTTTTCATGTGACAGTCACCACACAGCTATTAATGTCTAAACCGCTGGCAACAAAAGTGAGTACACCCCTAAGTGAAAATGTTCAAATTGGGCCTAACTAGCCATTTTTCCTCCTTGTTGTCATATGACTTGTTAGCGTTACAAGGCCTCAGGTGTGAATGGGAAACAAGTGTGTTAAATTTGGTGTTATTGCTCTCACTCTCTGATACTGGTCACTGGAAGTTCAACATGGCACCTCATGGCAAAGAACTCTCTGAGGATCTGAAAACAAAAATTGTTGCTCTACATATAGATGATCTAGGCTATGATAAGATTACCAAGACCCTGAAACTGAGCTGCAGAATGGTGACCAAGACCATACAGCAGTTTAACCGAACAGGTTCCACTCAGAACAGGCCTCACCATGGTTGACCAAAGAAGTTGGGTGCACATGCTCAGCATCATATCCAGAGGTTGTCTTTGGGAAATAGACGTATGAGTGCTGCCAGCATTGCTGCAGAGGTTGAAGGGGTGGGGGTTCAGCCTGTCAGTGCTCAGACCATACGCCGCACACTGAATCAAATTGGTCTGAATGGCTGTCATTCCAGAAAGGAAGCCTTTGCTAAAGATGATGCACAAGAAAGCCCGCAAACAGTTTGCTGAAGACAAGCAGATTAAGGACATGGATTACTGGAACCATGTCCTGTGGTCTGATGAGACCAAGATAAACTTTGGTTCAGATGGTGCCAAGCATTTGTGGCAGCAACCAGGTGAGGAGTACAAAGACAAGTGTGTCTTGCCTACAGTCAAGCATGGTGGTGGGAGTGTCATGGCCTCAGGTTGCATGAGTGCACAATTCATTGAGGGAACCATGAATCCCAACATGTACTGTGACATACTGAAGCAGAACATGATCCCCTCCCTTCGGAGACTGGGCCGCAGGGCAGTATTCCAAAATGATAACGACCCCAAACACACCTCCAAGAAGACCATTGCCTTGCTAAAGAAGGTGAAGGTAAAGGTGATGGACTGGCCAAGCATGTTTCCAGACCTAAACCCTACTGAGCATCCTCAAAAGGAAGGTGGAGGAGCGCAAGGTCTCTAACATCCACCAGCTCCGTGATGTTGTCATGTCATGAGTGGAAGAGGACTCCAGTGGCAACCTTGAAGCTCTGGTGAACTCTATGCCCAAGAGGATTAAGGCAGTGCTGGAAAATAATGGTGGCCACACAAAATATTGACACTTTTGGCCCAATTTGGACATTTTAACTTAGGGGTGTACTCACTTTTGTTGCCGGGGGTTTAGACATTAATTGCTGTGTGTTAAGTTATTTTGAGGGGACAACAAATGTATACTGTTATACAAGCTGTACACTCACTACTTTACATTGTAGCAAAGTGTCATTTCTTCAGTGTTGTCACATGAAAAGATATAATAAAATATTTACAAAAATGTGAGGGGTGTACTCACTTTTGTGAGATAGTGTATATACACAGGCCTCTTTCTTTGGCAGGGACAGGACTGGCACTTCCTAGTTTATCTTTGGGACACCCCATCACTACTCTAGCAGCTACCTAGGCATTTACACTGCCTACTCTTCACTACAGGGTTCCCAACTCAATTTTTAATGATATCTATCATACAATTGGGGGCACTACACTGGGCAATATTGTGCCTCTACCCTACATCACCACTGGGTTATAACAGCTACACAGGACCCTGGCAGAGAGACCTAATTTTCATAACTCTGGCTCTACTGGATTCTCCAGAGGAATATAGATAGATGAATTTTTGGACAATATTACATGTGCAGAAAGGATTGTTGCTTTTCTGTATGGGAAAATGGTAGCAAGTTTTAGCCAATATACAATTTCCAGTGTACCAGAAGATTGGTATGGGCAGTAGATGTTTTAAACGTCATCTAGCAGTTGCTCATTTATGAAATTCTACGATGACTACATTTTTGTACAGAAAATATACAACAGATAATTATTCTATTTAGTTAGCTTAGTAAAGGCCCCTACACATGGTACAACGGTTGTACAACAACGGTCGTATAACAGCTTGTTGTACAATCATCCGACCGTTAGTACGTGCGATTAGAACAGCCGACCTGCGTGGGTCGTACAACAGAAGTTGGATGAGCAGACTAGAAAACTTTTGTTGTACAACAAGCGGTTGTACGACTGTTGACTCGTGTGTACAGAGAAGTTGGGCCAACAAAGCTGTACGTGCAAAACACGCATGCTCAGAAGTCAGGAATGCCCCAAAGTGTCTGTTCGTGTAAATCTACGTTTCTAATTCACAAATCACATTCACCTGAACTTCCTCTTTATACGCTTGTAGCACGTCACCACGTTAGGCTTGGTCGTATGATCGCTTAGTGCACATCAGTATGTGAGACACAACAGCCAACATACGACTTTGGACATCCGGTTGTACGACCGTCACATCGTGTGTACGAGGAATTAGTTGTACTTTGTGTAGGTTGGCTCTGTAGCGCAGTATCATGTATGATAAGTACATATGGAAGATCCCCAGATAGCACAATACACAAAGTTTTCAGCAAAATGTTCACTGGATTTCAGGCCATAGTATGGTACACTGATTGCAGCCTGCAGTGTCATTCGGGGTTGAAGTTGCAGCCATCATTCTTCTAAATGACTACCCCAGGTAACCACATCATAACAGTCATCATAACATTCAACACTTCCTCCCACTCTGGTTCTATCTTTCAACCCCTAAATCATTGCTGTGTCCTGTAGTGATGTAGGCATTGGAGCATGGAGCCACAGCACTCGGTGGGTGACAAAGGCATCTGACACTGCCAGAAGCGTTGAACGCTGAAGAGATTGGAGGAGGCTGCAATGCTGGAATAAGCAAAGGTAAGAGACACAACCATCAAAGAGGTTATATAAATCCTTTTCCATTGCAGGGATCCACCGTTTGGAATTTTTTAGACTAGCAGAGGCCTTATTAAATCCTAATTTGGAATCAAATATTTCAGGGATATTACGGAGGATCCAGACGAAACCAGGTTGTAACCTCAAACCTGTGGCCATAACTTCCCTTATGGACTGCATACCCTATGGAGAACAGATGGCAAACATTTAATAAACAATTACATCATTATAATCTAACTTTTCATACTCTGTTGTTAATTATTAATTATTATGTATTGGAGTAAATGTGATTGCAGAATGATTAGACTGTCACGAGTACAGACAGCATAAACTGTAAACTGCGCTATCAGCTAATGAGGGTTTACAGTTATTTATTGTTTTACAGCACACAGCATTGAAAAGCAATCATCAACAGAAAATAAGGAATTTTAACGAAATTTATAGCTAATGTTTAAAGGAGCTGCTCACCTATGGACAAGAGGGCCCCTTTCCTCTTCATTATATTACAGGGAACTACACCCAGCTACCTAGAGTAACTTGCATCTGTGATAGACTGTATTTGTGATGACATTATAGCAAGTACCATCTGATGACATCATAATGCGGTCCCATGTAAGGAAGTTTCTGCTAATTTGTACAAGAAGGGAGTCATAGAGGTAGGGTTGCGTTGTTTTTCGGTAAAGTAATGCCTCGTGCACACGGTGCAACGTTCGTACAACCGGACGTCCAAAATCCATCTGATGACATCATAATACGGTCCCATGTAAGAAAGTTTCTGCTAATTTGTACAAGAAGGGAGTCATAGAGGTAGGGTTGCGTTGTGTTCCGGCAAAGTAATGCCTCGTGCACGCGGTGCGACGGTCGTACGACCGGATGCACCATGACGTCCAAAATCATATGTTGGCTGTTGTGTCTCGCATACTGATGTGCACTAGGCGATATGACCAAGCCTAACGTGGTGAGATGTTACGAGAGTATAAAGAGGACTTCTGAGCATGCGTGTTTTGCACGTACAGCTTTGTTGGAATACTTCTTTGTACACACGAGTCAACAGCCGTACGCTTGCTGTACAACTAAAGTTTTCTAGTCTGCTCATCCAACTTCTGTTGTATGACTGTCGCATGTCGACTGTTGTAATCACGCGTACTAACGGTCGGATGATCGTGCAACAAGCTGTTGTACGACTGTTGTTGTACAACTGTTGTACCGTGTGTGAGGGCCTTTAGGGAAATGGGGTGGAGTAGGGGTTGGACTAATAGCCTTCGTTCTGGCAAAATTGGGGACAGGGAGCAAAATTATTTTACATTGTTGCATTTAATGAAAAAAGAACACTTAAATGACTGCACCACAAGCAAGAGTCTCACAGACCTAACCCTAATCTCAGCATCAGAAATCTGAAAAGGAAAAACATGAGCATGGCAAAAGAGCGTGAGGCTAACTTGCACTGGACATTGGGCATGGCCTAGAGAAATGATTAAATACAGTCTAACTCTACTTGCAGTACACACTGCACACAGACAGTTAGGTCCATATACAGTA
This sequence comes from Glandirana rugosa, assembly GCA_018402905.1. Lineage (NCBI taxonomy): Eukaryota > Metazoa > Chordata > Amphibia > Anura > Ranidae > Glandirana > Glandirana rugosa. The sequence continues at coordinate 159,379 of BLSH010017864.1, read as the reverse complement.
TATTTGGACACAGGCACAAATTTCATACATTTGGCTCTGTACGTTACACCACCAGAATAAAAGTAAAACAAACCAATCCAAATTAATTTGAAGTGGAGACTTTCAGCTTTAATTCAAGGGGTTGAATATAAGTCTGAAGGCTGGCTGGAGGCCAGCCTGGATCTGTGGGAGGAGTCTGGAGCATATAACGCTGCATCCGCCTCCTTTTCAGCGTGGGCTTCGGCTTCTTGGTCAGTGGAAGCAGCCGGCGTGACGTCATTTCCGGTTACGTGGGAGTTCCGGGTTCGTGTGCAGGAGGATTGTGGCGACAGGTACAGGGACCGCAACAGCGCTTTTGGGCATCGGCAGGTAATGATCGGGGGGGGGGGGGCAGAGTATCCACAGCTCAGGCTGGGGCATAAGCAGGTGGGGCATGTAAGGTCTGGTGTTTGAAATGGATCTCTGCCACGTTTCTGAATCACCTGGTTACCCTCGATTGGGGGGGCGTTTTTCGCCGATCATTGGCCGGGCTTTCATCGGATGTTGGTGTGGGATTGGGGGGGCGGGTGTCAGGCGCTGCCCCCCCCCCCCCCCCCCCCCCCC
>BLSH010017864.1:120064-131311 GCA_018402905.1 Glandirana rugosa | reverse complement strand
CTTATGTGCCCTAATGTGTCCCCATGTGCCCTAATGTGTCCCCATGTGCCCTGATGTACCCCCATGTGCCCTGATGTACCCCCATGTGCCATGATGTACTCCGACGTGCCCCCATGTGCCCTGATGTACCCCCATGTGCCCTAATGTGCCCTGATGTGTCCCATGTGCCCTGATGTACCCCCATGTGCCCTGATGTGCCCCATGTACTCCCATGTGCCCTAATGTTCCCTAATGTGCCCTGATGTGCCCCCATGTGCCCTAATGTGCTCCATGTGCCATGATGTGCCCCCATGTGCCCTGATGTGCCCTAATGTGCCTGATGTGCTCCATGTGCCCTGATGTGCCCTGATATGCCATGATGTTCCCTGACGTGCCCTAATGGGCCCTAATGTACCCTGATTTGCCCTGATGTGCCCTAATATACTCTGATGTGCCCTGACATACCCTAATGTGCCTGATGTGCCCTAATGTGTCCTGGTGTGCCCCCATGTGCCCTGATGTGTCCTGGTGTGCCCCCATGTGCCCTAATGTGCCTGATGTGCTCCATGTGCCCTGATGGACCCTGATGTGCTCCATGTGCCCTGATGTACTGTACCCTGATGTGCTGTGCCCTGATGTGCTGTGCCCTGTAATCTGATGTGCTGTACCCTGATGTGATGTGTCCTGTGCCCTGATGTGCGCTGTACCCCGATGTGCGCTGTGCTCTGTACCCTGATGTGCTGTGCCCTGATGTGTCCTGTGCCCTTTGCCCTGATGTGCACTGTACCATGATGTGCCCTGGGCCGGTCTGGATGAAGTCCAGGGCCAAATTTTTGTTCCAGTCCAGCCCTGCTTCAGACCAGGCTTAGAACAGTTTGATAACCTTTACTGTAACTTCTCATGGCAGAATAGACAACAAACATGACAAAGTCCAGTCCCTGAACTGAATAAACTGGAGGTGGCTGCCCAATCATACCTTTACAGGTGTTAGTCCATAGTTGGTGATCTCCATTGACTGGTGTTGCCCACCAGAACACTGTCATCACGTGCTGATTACATGCTGGTTCTTGGGTTCCTGAGTTCCATGTACTGGTGTGTTCCCTTGTTCTCAAGCTCCTGCCAGACTTTGAAGGCCCCCACAACCGGACCTTCCCCCTTTTTATGTATCACACAGGGTGGAAGGCTGGCTCAAGACCAAAAGCCCAGGAACTGAGTTACTGAAAGTCAACCCTTCCCAAGTCTGGGCGAGCCAACTACCTTGCTAGTGCAGTACACTGTAGGCAACCTGCCTACACATGCTCTCAGCACACAAATTCATATTTTGTTGGGTTTTTTTTTTGCCTTCCTCTGGATCAACTGTAGGTATAGGATAGTGTATATGAAGGTTTTCTATTTTCTATCTGTGTGTGTGTTTTTTTTCTGTGTTGGTTGAACTGGATGGATTTGTGTCTTTTTTTCAACCAGATTACCTATGTAACTGTGAAACCTCATATGCTTATGTGCAGTGGCTTGGCATTAAAGCACCACCTTTTGTTGCTGCTGCATTTATGCAAGAAGTTTTAAATAATTTCTTGCCTCCCTCTTTTCTGTGTTGCTACATATCATTGTTCTGCTTTTGGTCACAGCCTCTGATCGGGATCCAGCGGAACAGGCTCCCAATTATCTGAACAATGTGAAAGCCAATCACAGTGGTCACCTTATACAGAAGTTGCGCTATCCACTTAAAGGGACAGAAAGCATAAATAAGGATCTTATCTACAATACAGTAAAGGCAACATATTCAGATGGGGGGGGGGGGGGGTTGCTTTAACGAATGGTGCTTTCTATTTAACTTTACATTGCCAGAAAAGCTTAATCTCTGCACTCCTCTGGTTTTGGTCTTCCACATATCTAAAAAGGGTGAATGGTTTCATTTTTGTTTTTCTTTATTTCTGTGGGAACACTACATATCACAGTGCTGAGGCCTTACTTTGGCTTTATGCAGTCATATAGAGCACAGTCTAATTTTGTATAGATGCACATGCTAATATCTACAGAAGATGAGGGGTAAAGCTGGATATAAGTGGACAGTTTTTTTTCATTCAACCAGCAGGTCAAACAAAAAAATTGACAAATTCCCATATCCACACAAGCAATGTGGATGTGGGAATCTTCCCTGCTGTGCTATTGCATTCTGACCGCAGGGATTCCCCCCTTGTCAGAGTATGATCAGCACTGCAGCCACTGGCTGCAGGATTTTATCTAATGCTGGGTTCGCAGCAGGACCATTCTGCAGAAACCAGTCTAATGGTAAACACAGAGGTGTACACACTTCCAGAAATGTGGCTACTGTAAGTACACCATGCTTAAAAGTTACCAGAATCCACCAAATGACCAGAAACCTCCAAAGCCAGTCTAATCCTGGTGAAAACAATAGTGATTGGGCAAAACACTGATTCACAACTAATGAAAAGCTGAAGGTGTCCAGTGCTATTTTCAGGTAAAGATATCTAAACTAGCCAGTCATATAGCATTTCCTTCACATACTTCAATGTACATAGCAGTCTTTGCTCGTTTTTTATGTTTTATTAGGGGTTGATAACTTGGATGGGGTAGGGAATTATGGGATGGCCAACTTGAAAAATGTCCAAACATTTTCACAAAGGGGCACTTCCGCCCTATTTACAAAAAGTCCACTTTTTGTTCCTCCTGCACAAACTTGGTTTTCCAGTACAGCACCTGCTGCTCACTCTTGAGAAAACTAACAGTCTCTATTGTTGGTTCAGCAAAGGCCCATTACAAGCAGTGACTCTCAGTTCCTTGACAAAGTAATGCAGTGAGCACAGCATGACATTCCTCCTTCTGCTTCCCTGTGGCCAATGATCCCAGCTTCACTTGCATGCAGGAAAATGATTGCCCACCTGGCTGCCTTCAGCCACGCCTGGCTGAATCTTCCTCCCATTCCTCCCGAATGACTTTCTGCCCCAGTCCTGCCTAACTAGCGCACACACATAAAGACCTCCCAGGTCAAGGTTAGATTTGGCACTGTGCGGTCTTCCAGAGGCCTGCTGCAGATGGCAGCTTCTCCCCTTGTCTGTCCATGCTCTGTGCTGCGGTACTCCCGTCTCTCCTTGCTCCTTCCCACTGCCTCTCCAACTTGGATCCTTCCACCACCTCCTGTTTCAGGATCCTTCCAGGCCAGATTTCCTGAGCACCCTGCCTGAGATACAACCCCTCCTCGGCAGGGGTCTCCTCAAGGGTCACTGACAACCTCTCCTCGGCATTCCATCTACATCTTCCTCCCAACTCCCCTGCTTAAATGGCCCATGTCTATTTATGGGGTTGTCTCTGCTCCCTGCCAGTCCACTTCTGGGGATTGGCTGAGACCCCATAACTATTCATGGCAGCTACTCCTAACCTCCACCCTCCAGTTCTAGAAGGTTCTCCAACCTTCCAGACACCAGGGGGAGGCACCAGAGAGCTGTCAGGATGAGTTATACAGCCCTGGCCTCTAGTAACCCTTACCCAATTTAAATGACTCAGGTTATTCCTGGCAAAATATGCTTTTCACTACTCTCACACTAGTAGCACACACTGGGGGGGGGGGGGGGGGTGCTACAGATGCTTCCAGCACGGGTGCTTGTTTTTGCCCTGGGGCGGCCCCCCTCCTCCTTCCACCACCGCTGGGCCATTCAGAAAGTGCAGCATGCTTTGCGCGTGCACAGTAGGGGTCCGTCTATGAAGCCGCAAGGCTTCACTGCTGGTTTCCCTCACAAGGGATGGTGGCGGCAGCAGCTAATTGAAAAATCTGCTGGGGTGCCAACATTGCGGGATATCTGGACAGGTAGGTGACCTAATATTAAAAGTCAGCAGCTACAGTATTTGTAACTGAAATGCAGCAATAATCAAGCGCTAAGGATTATCCAAGGACACAGTGAGGCTTCATCATTAGAAAAAATGGTCACATTTATTTTCATAAGTAACTGTTAAAAACAATGGAAAGATAAGATCATCAATTACCAAAAAGCCTGATGTAAAAAAAGTCCAAATATGGGTGAAAAATGGTGGAAGTTAAATTGGGGTTAAAACAGTAGCATAGAAAAATAATGAACTCTGCTCCTATGGAGCTATCAGTGTAAACATCAGCACTAGCCCCGTCACGAAGTGAAAACAAAGCCGCCACTCACTGATCCCGTGGGTGGGTACCTGTCAGGGAGAGATCGGAGAGGTCACCATGCGCCGTTCAAGGGGGAAGAGAGGGTAGATGCCACCTGCCTTGCGATGCAGACCCAATGGTTGCAGACCCGATGGTTGTGTCTCACTCTGCGGGAGGTGAGCTTCTCTCCACTTCTCACCACCACGGCTGGTCCTGCTGTGATGACGTGGGCTGTTGGGGTGGCTGAATGCAATAGCCTGTCATAGTGACGACATGTTTCGTGCTTCGGCACTTTCTTCGGCACTTTCTCAAGTATTTGTAACTGCTGACTTTTAATTTTTGGAGGGGGGGGGGGGGCTGGAACCCTGCTTTAAGAATACATAAGAGTGCCTCACACAATCTATCCTTCAAGAAGGACTTGATATTCCTGTTATAGCATGGCTAATGTACTGTTTGACATGCTAAATGTTCATTATTTGCTACAATTTCTCTACTTGTATGACTGCTCCGGATTTGCAAGTCATTGGCATTGTGCTCCTTTCTGTATACAGTGCTCAGCATCAATGAGTACACCCCAACAGATTTGTCAGAAAACCTTTACTTTCCTTTACTTTCCTTTCAGTATCAACATTTTATATTGGACACTATACTACAAAATACTCCCACAAATGAGGGTCATTGATTGCAACCAAGATTAGATAATTTACAAACACCAAAAAAAGTATTTTTCCTAACAAATTAATTCAAGACCATATTGCAAAAATGAAAACACCCCAATGAAAGTCTTAGGAGCAAAGCTTAGGCAACAAAATCCAACAAAACAAAATTAACAAGAATTTAACTAGAGGTGAATTGAATTATTCATTTCACAGGTGTCCAGCAGACAGTTGATAATAAAAGGGTGTTATTTAACAAAGAAAACCCCTTCCCATTTCATGCTGTCAGCAATGGCACCACATGGAAGAGAAATGTCACAATGCCGAGAAAGAAAATCATTTCTTGACACAAGAAAGATGAAGACTACAAGAAGATCAGCAAAGATTTACTTATCAGTTAGAATACTGTAGCAAAAGGGATACAAAAATTTTACAAAGATGGAACTGCAACCATCTCAAAGAGACATCCAAGCCGTCCACGGAAGTTAACACCTTGACAGGAGCGTCTTCTGATGAGAGGGGTTGAAGAAAATCGCCATGAAAGTTCACTGCAGTTAGCTAAACGGTGTACACTGCAGAGGACCAGCATACATGTGTGTTGTCTATGAAGGAAGTCTCTCCTAAAGGCCATGCACAAACAAGCCCATCTGTAATTTGCAGGGGCCCATGCTAAAAAAGAAGAAGACTTCTGGGACTCTGTACTCTGGAGTGATGAGACCAAGATAAATGTTTTTGGAACTGATGGCTTCAAAACTGGATGTCGCTGTAAAGGTGAGAGTACAAAGTAAAATGAATGGTGCCTACAGTGAAACATGGCGGTGACAGTGTCCTTCTGTGGGGCTGCATGAGTGCTACTGGTGTTGGGGAGCTGCATTTAATTGATTGTATTGTGAATTCACAGATGTACTGCTCTATATTGAAATAGAAGATGCTATACCCTTGGTCGTTGTGCACTTTTCCAACATAACAATGATCCAAAACACACATCTAAGGCCACTGTTATATTTCTGAAGAAGAACGGGGTGAAAGTGATTCAATGGCCAAGTATGTCTCCTGATCTGAAACCCAACTGAACACCTATGGGGAATTCTGAAGAGACAAGTTGAGCATCACTCAGCCTCTAAAAGAGGTCGTTCTTGAAGAATGGAAAAAGATAGATGTTGCAATATGTCGCCAACTTGGTCATTCCATGCCTAGAATACTTGATGCTGTCCCTTACAAATCATGGAGGTCATACAAAATACTAGATGTAGTAGTTTTTGCCGTGGAGTGTAATGATTTTTGCATCAACTAATTTGAGTAAAACTGAAGATTTTGTAATCTAAGTTATATTATTAACCTTACTTTCATGTAATGAGCTAAACACATGTTCTATAAAACTCAGTTTTGTCAAAATTTATGAAATTGTATTTGTGTTCATTGAGATATTGATTCAAATTTTACTTTTCATTTATGCTGAGCACTGTATCTGATCGCAGTCACACGCTGTGCTCTTTAACCTCTTGCCGACCGCCATCTGACGGCGACAAGGTGGCACTCCTGCGCAAATCGCGTCGTATGACGGCGGCTGTGAGATTGCGCCTAGTGAGCGCGCACGCGCCGCCGGAGGCGCGCCCACACGCTCACTGTGTCCGGGGAGGGCCAGGGAGCGGGTGCGGCGGAGTCGATCTCTGCCGGCCACCCACGATGCCCCCCCCCCCCCCGGAGTGAAAGAACGGAGGCCCATGTAAGTAACCAGTGACCTCCATTCTGTGAAGGGGGAAGGGCTGTGATCACAGCCTTCCTCTACACGGAAGGTGTGATCACCTCCCTTCCCCAGCTAGGGCAGTCCCCCCACAGTTAGAACACGTCCAGGGAACACAGTTAACCCTTAGAGCGCCCCCTGCAGGTTAACCCCTTCACTGCCAATGGCATTTACACAGTAATCAGTGCATTTTTATAGCACTGATCGCTGTATAAATGCCAATGGTCCCAAAAAAGTGTCAAAATGTTCCGACATGTCCGCTGAAATATCGCAGTACCGCTAAAAATTGCAGATCGCCGCCATTACTAGTAAAAAATAAAAAAAAATAAAAACCCCAGAAATGAATTCTCATCATCCGTAAACGCGACCACTTTTGCGCAAACCAATCAATAAACGCCAATTGCGATTTTTTTTATTGCAAATATGAGGAAGAATATAAATCGGCCAAAAACGATGAAAAAAAATGTTTTTTTATATTTTTTTTTTGGATTTGTATTTTAGCAAAAAGTAAGAAATTTGTGTTTTTTTTGCAAAATTGTCGCTCTTCTTTTGTTTATAGCGGCGATCAGAAATGATGCAGCGGTGATCAAATACCACCAAAAGAAAACTCTATTTGTGGGAAAAAAAGGACACAAATTTCGTTTGGGTACAATGTCGCACGACCGCGCAATTTTCAGTTAAAGCGACGCAGTGCCGAATCGCAAAAAGAGCTCCGGTCCTAAAGGGGGAAATCCTTCCGGGGCTGAAGTGGTTAAGACTTTTCAATAAAATGTATGGAAAGAGAAGAAGGACTTGATAATTAGAGGCTATTAGCAAGTAAGCTGCTCTAAAGAGGCCCAGCCATAGAACAGCTAGATCTGTTGCAGGTTGGATTGGACACAGAGTGGAAATGCCCACTTGTATAGGCTCTCATATATGAAATAATTGACAGGTGACAGAAGTTAGATTCAGCCCCATTCCGTTGCAGCGAAACAAAAATAGAATAATCAGTATTGCGTTACCTGGCATTTTCTGAACAAGAAACACGGATAGCCTCATATATACACTCATCTCATTATATTTGCTCACCTCCTTGCTTCTATGAATGGCATGCCATTCAAAACAATGGGAGCAGGCAAGGGTTAATCAGACAATTACTGTCACAGCCACCAGTGGAAGGCATGCTGTCGCTGGGGAAAGGCTGGATAAAGGTCACTAAGCCATCATCGCCTGGCAGCTCTACCTCTCTCTGTGATCTGTAAATGCTGTTTGATCAACCCACAGAAAGGGAGAGAGATTTCTAAATTAGCAGCAAACAAAACAAAGTCCAGAAATGTTTGATCCATGGACTGGAAAATGATGAATTTTCCGTTGAGTGCTGAGGGTGAGACCAAAGAAAACTCTATTTCTTGTAAATCCTTTAGTGCCAGTTAATGAATTGTATCCACAAATAGGAGACTTCAGTAATGCAGCAATGTGCACTTATTAAAATAAATTATTTTTCCCCTTTCATTTATATAGCAGACCAGCATATTCCACATTATGGTACGAAGAACAATTAACTATTTAGATCAATCCTTTTCCCCCTTAAAATTGGTATTAAACCCAAAATTCAATATATTGCAGCTTACCATTTCTTCCAGTAAATGTGGTGGCTACATTTGTTTTCTTTTTTAGACATTTTCCCTATATTTTCACTTAGTGATTCAGCCAGTAGAATACTTCCTCTTTTAGCATGTCTCCACTCTGGATGGAAGAGCAATGGAGACACCTTTGGATAGCAGCATTGTCAATCTGGGAAAGGGGTAGCGTTATACTAGCAGATTTAAATGGACGTGATTCATTAAATTAAGCAAACACTTTTTAAGCTATTACAGAAGCTATACCTTTTAGGATAAAGGTTTTACATAAATTAATTGTAGTGCACCCCTTAGGGAGCCACAAGTATACTGGTGTCCCCCACCCTGCACAGCTAGGCACACCGAATCTCCACAGGCAAACCTGAGTCAGAGAACAGTCCTTGACTTTGCTTTTTTTGTTTTATTGAGGGTAATAACTTGGATAGGTGTGGGAGGTTATGGGATGCTCACAGGCATGTGCACAGGGTATGCCGGATGTACCCCCATGATTCAGAAAAGACGAATATACTATATCACTATACTGTGTTTTTATCTAAGGACTTATTTATCTCTAGACTCATATCTATTATCCCTCATATATTTCTGAGTTAAATTACTGGGCATTATAGTACATAAATTACCAACAATGGCCAAAGCCCATTCACTCTCAGAGATTCATTGTAGAAATAAATCCACATTGTATCTCTGGTTCATGCCGTGTGGGACCCTAGTATCAAGGTTGAAGATCCACCCACTTCACGCTCCAGTAATCTACGATGTATGTCCCCCCCTCTAGGCAATTTGTTGATTTTCTCTAAACCAGGGTTTCTCAACCAGGGTTCCGTGGAACCCTAGGGTTCCTCCAGAGGTTGCTAGGGGTTCCTTGAGCAATGGTCAATTCCTACCTCTCAGATAAATTCCCAATGACACCATTGATCTTTTTAGCTATCTGTAAGGGGGCAATTCTTCCCAATGACCATAAGTGTAAGGAGCATTCTTCCCATTGACCATCACATTAATGTATCATGGGTTGTAGATTTTTAATTTTTAGCAGGAGGTCCCCGAGACTGGAGAATTATTTCTAGGGTTCCTCAGTGTTGAAAAGGTTGAGAAAGGCTGCTCTAAACCATAAAACACAAAAGAAGACATGTCTGTCATATGTTGGTATTTGAAATGCCTGGAGACTTGGGATAAGCCCTTATCTGAGGTATACCATGCCCCATGGTAATGATCACCTATTCATGTTCTCAAATCCCTCACAGTGCATCCTACATACTGAAGATGACAAAGGGTGCATTCTATAGCATAAACCACATTTTTGCTACCACAATTAATGTGGTCTCTAACTTTGTAATCTTTGTGTAGCATGAACGGACCATTCCTGATTTTTTACTACGTTTGTTAGAGACGCCAGGTATTTACACCACAGGAGAAAGAAGCCCTGGCGTATAACCACGTCCATTTCTGAACACCTGACTGGAATAAACAGGGAGAAAAGATATGTCTCAGTGTAGTGGCCCGACAACTAGAGAACCTATCCTCCTGTCAGTATAGCTGAAAGGTCTTTGTCTGTAGAAAGAACTGGTAAATGTTTCTTAATGATCTATTTCATTTTGTTATATACATTGGAATATGATGTGACACAAGTGACAGTTTTGTTGCTATTAACTTCATTCTTATTTTTATTTCTGTGTTTGTTCTTCCTACCCTGCGTCTGCATTAGAAGAGTCTCTCTCTCTCCCTGTCTTCTGCAATAGCTCTCCCTTTTCCAATATCTTCACTCCTATAATGGTGTTCCTGCAATCTAGATTGTATCACCTCTCATTCATTGAGGAAACTGGAGGTGGACGAGTAGTTTCTCCTAGCCCGTATAAATTCGCCAGTGGGAACTGATCTTACTGTGTGTCTGGGATGACAACTCGTGGCCAAAAGCAAAGTATTCCCTGCACACCCCTATGAAATGTGCTTGTATGAACACATCTTGCTGGGCATCACCCCTCAGGGTAATGTCCAAAAAGTTAATTACCTTCTGATTAGTCTCAAATGTGAATTCCAAGTTCAGAGTATTGTTAATGTATTCCATAAAAGCTGGAATGCCTTCCCACACTAGGAGTTGGTCATCTATATAACGACCGTACCATCTTATTTTCTTGGCAAAGGGATTTAATGGAGACAAAGATATTTCTCCTCCCACTAGCCCATACATAAATTGGCCAGTGAGGGAGAAAATTTCGTCCCCATAGAGCAGTGGTTCTCAACTCCTCTCCTCGGGACTCACCAACAGGCCAGATTCTAAGTATTACCTTGGGGAGATGGAGACTAGAATACTGCAATCACTGAGCAGCAAATGATATCACCTGTGATGCATTTCAGTTATCCTGCAAACCTGGCCTGTTAGTGGGTCCCGAGGACTGAAGTTGAGAACCACTGCCATAGAGGCTCCCCTGCATTGCAGGAAAAATACTAATACCCCCATGAGCATTAATATTATCGCTCTGTGTGCCGGTGGGAAGATGGAAAATATCTCTCTTTTACCGGCTCTGCCATAAGTGCTTGCGCATTTCTCGTTCACTGTGCCAGTAGGGAAATCAATGTGCTGGGGCCATATAGAGTATACATATGTAGACACACAAACACACACACGTCTATGTTTGAGCTTTAAGGTGCACACCTTAATGCAATAGACTGCACACACCTATGGATGCCCATTTGACTTCATCAATAACTTCAGGGACAAATCTTCCTATATACAGTCTCTATACAGTCTCTATATACAGCTGCTCTTCTTCCTCCAGCACTCACTTTCTTGCAGCACCTAGCTGGAACACTGTGAATGCCTGCCAATTACTCAGTCAGATTAGACGCAATGGCCCTTTACAGGCAGGAACCTGAAGCACCTTAGTTGTGTAGCAGAATTTCAGTGTCCAGCTTGCATCATTCCTGTGGCTACTGATCCCAGCACCACCACCACCATGTGACCCATTATTATAGGCACTCTATTTATTGTATTGTTTCGTTTATCTAGTTTTCATTTTCTTTATCATTGGTACTATGATCTGTCTATACAGAAAGTTGGTTGGATACGATGAAGGATGGTTTCTCCATCGGGGGGGGGGGGGGGGAACACACACGTCA
>BLSH010017864.1:93695-113567 GCA_018402905.1 Glandirana rugosa | reverse complement strand
GGGGGGATCAAGATACTGGGATCAGTAGGGCAAAGTAAAAGTTCCAGGACGCTGCTCAGGACATGGCCATCCTGGGAAAACTTAGTAAAATGCATGACTATCCTAGCAGATATAGGACAGCTGGCAAGTATGATGTAATGCAAGATTTATCATGGGGCCCCCTTGCACCTGGGGCCCCTAGGCAGTGCCCAAGTGTGCCCAGGCATTAAGACAGCCCTGACTAAGGAAGCAGATGTCTCCTGAGCACCTAAAACTTTATCATGTAATATAAAAAATTCCAAGTAATACTCCCCTGTTCACTTTAATTGTGCCTTGGTTAAATGTTCTTTTTATGTGTGTATGCAAAAACCTAAATAAACACCTATAAAAAAAAAATATGTAGAGGTAAGAGATAGCAGAACTCCAGTTAAAAAAACAAAAAAAAAACAGCTAAATTAAAATACCAAAGCAGCTTTTGCTATAATACTTTCTAAATGCTGCAGGGGAACTCCCTTAATGGCTTAAATGTACTAAAGAAATAAAAAGATCACTCATCCCACTGAAGCTGTGATTACCTCCAATATACCAAATCTTGCTCAGGAGAAACAATAGGAATCTCCCTTTCCACATTATTTATAAAGTTACAAATATTTTAAGCAACCTTTTTTTATTCTACACGCTAAAGAAAATTCTTAGACAAATTTACATAATAGCTCCTCCGAGGGGTGCAAACTGAACATTTATTAACTGAAAATCAATTCTTCTAAGTAAAATAAATAAAACAATACAGTGGACTGAGAGCGAGTTAATATATCTCTTATGGTATGCCAAGAAGGTTTTTTTTAGCTAATTAAGGGGATGGAACTTGGGAAGATTAATGATTCATCTACCAATTAAAATAAAACCGTCAGGCAGTGGGACATCGGAGTAATGGCCCGGGTAACCACAAACTTCAGTTATCCAGAAATATTTGACAGCAGTAATTTTCCATAAGATTCTCAGAGTAGAAAAAAATCAGCACAGAGCTTGTATTATTTCCAGATGAAAGAAATTTTATTTATCTGCAATCTTTATTGCACAGCTAAAGCTCTCTGAGATAACTTGCAACTCGGATCTCTTTGAAATTGCCATAAAAATACTACAAGTTAATAAGAAAATATAGCAGTCACGTCAAGTGGATCCCCCCCTTTTTATTACCTTCTCACAAACAAAAGAAACAAAATCATCCTAAAGGAAAATACTAAAGAAATATTGAAGCAAGAAGACTATAGCAGAGCAACTAAGCATTTTTAGAAGGAGGTCATTAACCACTTCAGGATTTACCCCCTTACTGACCAGGCCATCTTTTGCGATACGGCACTGCGTCACTTTAACCATTAGCCCACTGGGTACTTAAACCCCCTTCGTAACCAGACCAATTTTCAGCATTCAGTGCTCTCATACTTTGAGTGACAATTACTCAGTCATGCAACGCTGTACCCATATGAAATTAGAGCTTTCTTTTGGTGACATTTAGCCACCACTGGGTTTTTAATTTTTTTGCACTATAAATGAAAAAAGACTGAAAATTTTGGAAAAAAACTCATTTTTCAGTTTCTGTTATAAAAATTTGCAAATTAGTAATTTTTCTTGATACATTTTGGCCAAAATTTATACTGTGTGATGGTATGCGAGGCAAAGTGGTAGGCAGACGCTACCTGTCGCCTTGTATGTAGTCATATGGACTGGATTAAATAGAGTCCGGTCTGGATTTTACCAGCCACCGTGGCAGGGCTGGTTCTGGTATGGAGTTTGTGGTCCACTGGAGTCCACCAGCAGGTTGCTTAAATAACCAGGAAGAGAACACACTCTAGCTCTGACCTGGAACTCAGAGAGGGATCTGAGGGAGCTCTGTGTCTGTTTGGACTTTAAAAGACAAGGTTTGCATTTTGGCTTATGGTCTGTGGGTGTCGGGGGCCAACCCCACACTGTATAGTGAGGAAACTATACTGTTTGGTTTAGCACAAGCACTTATTTTCTGTTTTGTTTGTTTTTAACCTGCAAACCTTATACCAATAAACCTGACAAGCTGCCAGATTTTAAAGAAAGTTGCCTGCATGCTGACTATTTTCCTCAGCAAAGTTGATCCCCACGAGCTAATCTCACACACATGGTGGATTCAGTGGGCATCTTTTCAAAATGGAAGAGATGTTGAAGGCCTTGCTACAGGTGACTGCGGCCCAGCAGGAGACCAACCTCCAATTCGCACAAGCCGCTGCAGCACAACGGGAGGAGAGTCGCCAGGCTATCTGAGCACAACAGGTGGCTCAACAGGAGGCAACTCGGCAGGTCGTTGCGGCTCAGCAGGAGATGAATCGCAAGTTTATGGAGGCTTTGTTGGAGTTAAAGGAGGGGCCCGCACCTCCCATGGCAGTGGAACCAAAATTGATACGCACCTCTTACCACATACAGAAGATGACACCTGCGGATGACGTGGAGGCATATTTTACGATTTTTGAAAGAGTCGCTCTTCGCGAAGGATGGCCAAAAGATCAGTGGGCGGGACTGTTAGCACCATTCTTGATTGGTGAACCCCAGAAAGCTTACTTTGGTCTGGAACCAGATACGGCCCAGGACTATGAGATTCTAAAAGCAGAGATACTCGCACGCCTAGGGGTCACCATGGCAGCCTGGGTCCAACAAGTGCATCAGTGGACCTACTGCACTGACAAGCCACCCCGCTCGCAGATGTTCAACCTGGTCCACCTCACCAGGAAGTGGCTACAGCCGGAGACTTTGCCAGGTCCCCAGATTTTGGAGCGCGTGGTCATGGACCACTATATATGTGCGCTCCCTGCTGCGTTGAGGAAATTGGTCAGTCATGGGGACCCCAAAATCGCCAACCAAGTCGTGGACCTCGTGGAGAGATACACTGCTGCTGAGGACTTGTTGCACCCATCTGCGCCCCACTCCAATGTATCTAGGGGTGAAAGATTGCCTGGCAAACTCGGTAAGACTGTTCCAGGGTTCAGGGGTGTGGGGAAGTTTGATAAGACTGCTACGGCTAAAGAGACTGTGGACTCTAGACCTGGAGACTGGCCAAAGAAGCCAGGAAGGTCTTGGGGACTCTTGAGAGGACTGGATATAGAGCAGATACAGTGCTACCGATGTCATGCATTGGGCCATATTGCTGCCAATTGTTCCCCTGAATGATGAGCCCATGCAATACGATTATACTTATGTGAATAGACGCCTTTCTCTTTTTGCACAGGTCGCATATACAGCATCATGTTCAAGTTGCATGGAGAAGCAAATGTGTGTGATTTTTGTTGATGGGAAGTCACTGCACTGCTTGACTCTGGTAGTGTGATAAGGTTGGTAAAAAGCAATTGTGTAAATACTGCAAGGTTACACCCTAGCACTGTCGGGGTCATTTGCATCCATGGGGACACTCGTGACTACCAGATGGCGGTGGGGGATTGACACCCCTTGGGGCAGGGCGACTCATTCAGTGGGGGTGGTACCTTTACTGCTTTATGACACCCTAGTGGACAGGGATTTTCCCCATTTTTGGAGGTTATGGGAAGGCACAGGGAGTCTGGAGGATAGAGCCTCCCCTCCTGCGGAAGCACAGGAACTATCACCAGACCCTTTTTGCCAAATGGAAGATGAGACTGGTGATATAACCGAGGATGGAGGAGACCCTCTTCCTTTTCCTGTACTGGCTGGGGAGCCGGAGGAGCTGGAAGATAGCTCCCAGCTGGGGGCTAATGACCCAGAAAATGTCTCTGACCGTGAGAGTAAACAGAATGTAGCACCAGGCTTAGAGGTCCGGAGAGAGGACTTCTGTACAGAGCAACTACGAGATGTCACTCTCCTTAGAGCCAGAGAAAATGTGAAGGTGAGGGATGGGGAACCTGTGAACCCTAATTGGGGGGGGTGTCTTTTCCCTACATGGCTCTTAAAAATAATTTGTTGTATCAGGTGGTGAAATGCGGGGAGGATGAGGTGGAACAGCTAGTGGTTCCTAAACCCTTTCGCAGGATGGTGCTAGATGTAGCCCATGGACATGTAATGGGGGAACATCTGGGTATGTAGAAGACCAGGTAGAGAATAACCCAGAGATTCTTCTGGCCTGGGTTGCATGCAGATGTCACAGAGTATTATGAATCCTGCCCTGAGTGTCAACTCTCTGGCCGTCACCCCATTTTTGTAGTGCACTTGTTCCACTGCCCATAATTGAAGTGTCTTTCGAAAGAATTGGCATGGATCTTGTGAGACCCATAGTAAAGTTTGCCCGGGGACACTTGCACATCCTGGTAATACTAGATTACGCGACCCGCTATCCGGAAGCCATACCCTTGCGGAACACCTCCACTAGGACTATTGCCAGGGAGTTGATCCAGGTGCTTAGTCAGGTGGGGATCCCTAAAGAGGTCTTAATGGATCAGGGCACCCGTTTATATCCCGTTTAACCAAGGAATTGTGCAGGTTGTATAAAATCCCCCATCTCCATACCTCGGTCTACCACCCCCAAATGGATGGACTTGTGGAGAGGCTTAATAAAATGCTCAAAAGTATGTTGAAAAAGGTAGTGAAAAAAGATGGGAGAGATTGGGACATGTTGCTGCCGTATCTCATGTTTGCCATACGAGAGATTCCAAAACCCCGGACTTTCAACCCTGGAGACTCGTACTAGTTCCCATGGTTGAAAGTAAATTCCTAGCAAAGTGGCAGGGTCCCTTTGAGATTAGGGAAAGAGTAAGGGAAGTGAACTACAAAGTTTACCAGCCAGGGAAAAGTAAACCCAAGCAAATTTACCATGTGAATCTCTTAAAACCGTGGAAAGACAGAGAGAGTTTATTGGCAGTGCCCACTCCGCAAAAGGACAAGATATCCATGACCCCGGACGTCCCCATAACTGAGTCTTTGTCACTGACGCAACAAAATGACATTAAGGAATTTATCTGTAAAAATATAGATTTTTTTCTCTCCTCTACCCGGACTGACCACCATACTACAACATGACATAATTACGGAACCAGGGGTCCGCATAAATGTAAAACCCTACCGAATACCTGAGGCTAGACTGGAGGCGGTGGCAAAGGAAATAAAAACCATGTTGGAGTTACACATGATAGAGAAGTTCCACAGCGCCTGGTCGAGCCCTATAGTGCTGGTCCTAAAGCCCGATGGCACTATCAGGTTCTGTAATGATTTCAGGAAGCTGAATAACGTGTCTATGTTTGATGCATACCCAATGCCATGAATTGACAAACTTGTGGACAGGTTGGGAGGTGCCCGGTACATAACAACCCTAGATCTAACTAAGAGTCAGCAAAGGGAAAAAAGGCCTTTTCTACCCCCGTGGGGTCCTTCCAGTACAAGCGAATGCTGTTTGGTCTGCATTGGGCCCTTGCATCCTTCCAGAGAATGATGGATAAAACCTTGAGGCCGCATCGCTCCTATGCAGCCGCCTATTTGGATGATGTGGTCATCCACAGACTAGATTGGGAATGCCCCGAGTACAAGCAGTAGTAGATTCTCTTAGGGTAGCAGGCTAAACAGCCAACTCAAAAAAGTGTGCCATAGGCCTGGAGAAGGCAAAATACCCCAGAGCAATAGGAGCGAGGCAATTCAAAAATACCCCTCAACCGGTGAATAAAAAACAGGTTCTTGCCTTCCTGGGGATTACAGGGTATTACAGGTGGTTCATACTCAACTTTGCCACCATTGCCATCCCTCTGACCAACCTGACCAAGGGTAGAGGGTCAGGCATGGTTAAGTGGAATCGCGAAGCCGAGAAGGCATTCCAGAAGTTGAAGCAAGCACTTTGATGCTCGTGACCCCATGCTTTACAAAGGAGTTTGTTGTACAGACAGACGCCTCTGAGGTGGGGCTAGGTGCAGTTCTGTCCCAGATCAGAGACGGTGAGGAGCACCCGCTTGTTTACTTAAGCAGGAAGCTTAACAGGCACGAGAGGAACTATGCCATTGTGGAGAAGGAGTGCCTGGCTATCAAGTGCCTTAGAGGCGCTGAAGTACTACCTTTCAGGAAGGTCGTTTAGGCTAATCACCGACCTTGCCCCCCTTAAGTGGATGTGTGACAACAGGGAGAAAAATAGTTGGGTGACTAGGTGGTTCCTGACCCTACAGTCATTTAAGTTCACAGTGGAACACCGGGCGGGAAGACTCCAGAACAATGCGGATGCCCTCTCCACTGTATGGTTGGGACAGTTGCTCAGCCGCAGGGGCTTGAGCAGAGGGGGAGGATATGTGACGGTATGCGAGGCGACGTGGTAGATGGACGCTACCTGTCGCCTCGTGTGTGTTTATATGGACTGGATTAAACAGAGTCCAGTCCGGATTTTACCAGCCACCTTGGCAGGGCTGGTTCCGGTCCGCCAGCAGGTGGCTTAAATAACTAGGAAGAGAATACAATCTAGCTCTGACCTGGAACTCAGAGAGGGATCTGAGGGAGCTCTGTGTTTGTTTGGACTTTAAAAGACAAGGTTTGCATTTTGGCTTATGTTTTGTGGGTGTCGGGGGCCAGCCCCACACCATATAATGAGGAAACTATACTGTTTAGTTTAGTGCCGGATGGCAAGGACTTGTTTTGTGTTTTTTTTTTTTTTTTTAATATATATATATATTTTTATTCAGTTTAACAAAACAATCAGAGCAGTAGTGAAAAATACAAAATAAAGTACACTTCAAAATGGCAGGTTCGCATCAACCTTGATTGGTTAAGACAGCAACAGCAGATATTACAGTTATGCTCATAAATTTACATACCCTGGCAGAATTTATGCTTACTTGGCCATTTTTCAGAGAATATGAATGATAACACGAAAACATTTCTTTCACTCATGGTTAGTGTTGGGCTAAAGCCATTTATTATCAATCAACTGTGTTTACACTTTTTGAATCATAATGACAACAGAAACTACCCAAATGACCCTGATCAAAAGATTACATACCCTGGTGATTTTGGCCTGATAACATGCACACAAGTTGACACAAAGGGGTTTGAATGGCTATTAAAGGTAACGATCCTCACCTGTGATCTGTTTGCTTGTAATTCGTGTGTGTGTATAAAAGGTCAATGAGTTTCTGGACTCCTGACAGACCCTTGCATCTTTCATCCAATGCTGCATTAACGTTTCTGAATTTTGAGTCATTGGGAAAGCAAATGAATTGTCAAAGTATCTGCTGGAAAAGGTAGTTGAACTGTATAAAACAGGAAAAGGATATTAAAAGATATCCAAGGAATTGAGATTGCCAATCAGCAGTGTTCAAACTCAAGAAGTGGAAAATGAGGGGTCTGAGGAAACCAAACCACGGTCAGGTAGACCAACTAAAATTTCAGCCACAACTGCCAGGAAAATTGTTTGGGATGCAAAGAAAACCCCAAAAAATAACTTCAGGACTCTCTGAAAACATGTGTTGTGGCTGTTTAAGGATGCACAATAAGGAGGCACTTGAAGAAAGATGGGCTGCATGGTCGAGTCGCCAGAAGAAAGCCATTACTACGCAAATGCCACAAAGTATCCCGCTTACAATACGCCAAACAGTACAGTGACAAGCCTCAAACCTTCTGGCACAAAGTCATTTGGAGTGATGAGACCAAAATTGAGCTTTTTGGCCACAACCATAAACTCTACATTTGGAGAGGAGTCAACAAGGCCTGTGAAACACGGAGTTGGATCGCTGATGTTTTGGGGGTGTGTGAGCTACAAAGGCACAGGAAATTTGGTCAAAATTGATGGCAAGATGAATGCAGTATGTTATCAAAAAATACCAGATTAACATTTGCATTTGCATTCATCAGCCAGGAAGCTGCACATGGGACATACTTGGACATTCCAACATGACAATGATCCAAAACACAAGGCCAAGTCGACCTGTCATTGGCTACAGCAGAATAAAGTGAAGGTTCTGGAGTGGCCATCTCAGTCTCCTGACCTCAATATCATTGAGTCACTCTGGGGAGATCTCAAATGTGCAGTTTATGCAAGACAGCCCAAGAAGACTTCAAGCTGTCATCGCTGTCAAGCTGTTAAAGGGGGCAATACACGTTATTAAGAACTGGGGTATGTAAACTATTGATCAGGGTCATTTGGGTAGTTTCTGTTGTCATTATGATTTAAAAAGAGTAAACACAGTTGATTGATAATAAATGGCTTCAGCCAAACACTAACCATGAGTGAAAGAAACGTTTTTGTGTTCTCATTCATATTCTCTGAAAAATGGCCAAGAAATCATAAATTCTGCCAGGGTAAACTTATGAGCACAACTGTATATCTCATGAACTTCTTATTTTGAAGATAGTACAATGCGGTAGACCAAGATAAAAGAATCCCAATAGATTATAACTAACTTTGGGGGACATATATTTAAATCAAAAAACTGTATCCGATAGCACCCACGTGCTGGCCCTACACTATACAGATATTGCTTCATAGTCGACCTTGAATATTAATTACCCAGTTTTGGAGTCTAATGACCCCACTGCCTCAAGACAAACACCTTTCAATTATCTTGTCTCCCCGATAACACAAGAATGAAAAGAAAAAAAAGGTCCATTTTCTGCCTATTAACGCGCCTTGCTGTCTCCCGCCCATCGAAGTTCCACCAAACTCCTCTTTGCCACCCCCGTTTTCAAGACCACCCAGAAGCTCCGACCCCAGTAACAAGAGCATGAGCGGGCCACCCCATGGACTAATCCATGAGCGATTCTTCACCCAGTGCATATCCAGCATTAAAATGTTTTCCATCCCCTGAGCCTTGGGACTAGAACATATAATTCTGCCTAGAGTGGCCAGTAATAGGGAAAGGCATGATCATTAATCTACTATAACAGTTGGTGATAAAATCTACCCTGTTGGGTTCTTTTTAGGCAGAAACACACTACAAAACACCGGGTATCCCCCAACACTTCCTGGGCATCAACCAGAGGCGCAGAGGAGGGCGCTCCCCATGTGACCCAAACACCTCTCGGTTCCATTTATCTCATTATTCCCTATTCATTACCCTACAAATGAATAGCCCAATTTAGGCCAACTTAAAGTTTAACTTCATTTATATTATTTTAAAATAATATTGATCCAGGGAGAATTACTTCTAAATCTCTACTTGAAATCCTTTATTATACCCTGCCATCCCCGCTATTAGTAAGGGTTGGGAAAGCCTCCTCCTGACCCCAACACTGGTGGGTCAGGGAGAAAAGTCTAGTCCCAAAAGAAAAAAAAACTGATATAAATATACTATGAGGGAAAAACAAAACCAATAAAAACTTCCAAAAATTAAATGAAAAACAGACTGGAAAAATAAAGAGATATGGCAAAAAGAATAAGGATATGGAGAACATTAAACTCTACTCAAGTCAAATCCACCGGGAATCCCCGCCCGGCTGCAGCCGAACCCAGCATGTCCTTATTGAACTAAGTCATAAAGCAGTCAGTGTATGAAGGTGTGCAGGTAAAGTTTGTCCAGGGCAACCAAGTGTCCCTGGATTCTTCTTCTCTGTCAGAAAGGGCAGCTGTCATGTTTTCCATTATCTTAATTTTGTCTACTCTAGAGAACCAGTGTTTTAAGGTTGGCGCAATGCTACACTTCCACAGGTCAGGAATACACGCCTAGGCAGCGTTTAAAAGGTGTGCTGTCAGAGTTTTTTTGTAATTACCTAGAGGGACCAGGTTTAAATGCAGGAGGTATCCCAAAGGGTCCATGCCAAGATCAACCGATGTCAGTTGTTTAACCACATTCACCACTCCTTTCCAAAACTGGGTAAGCAGGGGACACTGCCAAAAATGTATAGTAATGGCCCACGCTCTTTATTATTAGGCTTGTGCACAGCCGAAAAATTCTTTAGTTTTCGCTCCGTTCGTTTTTTTATTTTTTTCGGGAAATTCGAAGAATTCAGAAATTCTGACATTCAATATTTCGGGATTTGAAATTCGCGAATTCAGCAATTCAAAAATGCCGAAATTCAATATTCGGAAATTCGGAAGTAAAAAAATCTGAAAATTAGAAAAATCGGAAATTCGGAATTCGGAAATTTGAAAATAAGAAAGAACATTTGAAATACTAGCTAACTAATAAATACCTATTAAATTATAGGTATTGGAATGTCCCTCAAATAGGCCGTTAGTGAACTTAAATATGAAATTTATCACTAACAGCCATATTTTCAAGGAAATTCCAATAACTGTAATTTAATAATTATTTATTAGTTAGTTATTATTTCAAATGTTCTTTCTTATTTTAGAATTGTAGAATTTAGAATTTCCATAATTCAGAAATAAGAAAGAACATTTGAAATAATAACTAACTAATAATTGGACTGCCTGACGAAGTGGCGCAGCCTCCCACGTCATTGGAGCCTGCCAGCCAAAGAAAGGCGTCGCACCACTGTCACGCCATCCCACCTGTGCCGAGTGTTTGCGATCCCAGCCTCCTTCCGACCTACATGCCGTGAGCCGGCTTCTTCCATCATACAGCATGCAGAACGAACTATCGTTTTGGATGACCATCGTTCCCGGAGGACTACCCGGTCGGATGGGATGAGCGTTCGGTTCCCCCTTGTATTGGATGCTGGATGTGTTCTTTACACAGTTATCTTTATCGGTGAATCGGTACAATTTAATCGCTGCTTGTGAGACTGGACATTTAGAGGAAGAAGTTTGCCTCCTTATACCTTGCAGAGGGTAATATCTACTGGCGTATCAGACCCACTAGCGATAGTGTGTCCACAGAGTCTGGTAAGGGTATTTCCCCATAACACCTAGGGTGTGCATGTCCTTGCTGGTGTCGGGTTGTCTCTTCTGGATGCCTTTAGTGGACTTTTTGCTGGTTTCAACTCTAAACTCCGGGAACCATTTCATACACAGTTAATTTGGACTTTATTTAACCTATACCTTACCGGGCACTTAAACCCCCCTCCTGTCCAGACCAATTTTTGGCTTTCAGCACTGTCGCATTTTGAATGACAATTGCGCGGTCGTGCGGCGTTGTACCCAAATAAAATTTGCGTCCTTTTTTTCCCACAAATAGAGCTTTCTTTTGGTGGTATTTGATCCCCTCTGCGTCATTTCTGATCGCCGCTACAAACAAAAAATGAGCGACAATTTTGCAAAAAAGAACAATATTTTTTACTTTTTGCTAAAGTACAAATCCATTAAAAAAATTATTCATCAGTTTTGGCCGACATATATTCTTCTACATATTTTTGGTAAAAAAAAAAAATCGCAATAGGCGTATATTGATTGGTTTGCGCAAAAGTTATCGCGTCTACAAACTGGGAATTGATTTATGGCGTTTTCATTATTTTTATTTTTTTTACTAGTAATGGCGGCGATCTGCGATTTTTATCGGGACTGCGATATTGGGGCGGAAATGTCGGACATTTTTTACACATTTTTGGGACCAATGACATTTATACAGCGATCAGAAATTTAAATGTCCACTGATTACTGTGTAAATGTCATTAGCATTGAAGGGGTTAACCAGCAGGGGGCAGTGAAGGGGTTAAATATGTTCCCTGGGTGTGTTCTAACTGTGGGGGGGCAGGGCTGGCCAGGACATAACAGATCTAACTGATCCCAGTGACAGGGATCAGTAGATCTGTTATGTCCCCTGTCACAGAACGGGGAACCACCGTGTTTACAACGGCGGTTCCCGGTTCTGAGGCTCCTAAAAGTGATCGGCGGGTCTCGGGCGGACATCAAGTCCGCCCGACCCACGGGGGCGCACAGGAGCATGCGCAGTGGAGGACGTCCATGGACGTCCTCCGGGCATTTCAGATCCGCGCTGGAGCCGTACTTTGGCAATAGCGCGGATCTGAAGTGGTTAAGACTGTTTAATTCAGACTTTTTGCACCTTTTTTGCACTTTTATATTTTGGAAGTAATTTCCCCATGTGCACTCATGTTGTCGTGGTGATCTATAGCTGAGATATTATTTTCACATTGAATTTATTTTTATGTTTCACAGTAAGCAATTATTTATATCTACTTATCTAGCGCAACTTTATTTTATTTATGTTTATACTGTGCCATTATCACATAGTTTTGTTGCAGCTTTACAGACACTATCAGCGCAATAACAATTTTTATTTTATAACTAATAATTAACTATTAAATTATAGGTATTAGAATTTCCTTTCAAATTTGGCTGTTAGTGAACTTATGATGAGCTCATCTATATTTTACTACATGTAAGTTGTTATACCGTTTTTAATAAATTACAAAAGGATTTTATGCTCTGGCGAGACTTTTGCTTTCTTCCATGGATGGTTGAGCGATTGTGATGCCACATCATTGGTGATTCGAGGTTTGAACTCCCGGTGCTCACTATCAGATCTGTATCCGGTTTCCTACAATTTTGAGGTGGATATCCATGCCAGCTGAATGGAGGGGCTATCCCTGTAAGAGGTATATCTATGCTGGTTGCTACCGTTATCCGGTAAGTTTTTACTGCACCTGGTGGTGGATTACATTCATACAAGCAATTGGAGTCATCAGTGCACCTGGGAAAACTTGATGTTTCATCCATCTATTGCTTAACCACTTCTCTAAGGGTGGACGTACTATGACCTCCTGCCTTTGAGAAGTGATATCTGAATGGTGCCTGCAGCTGCAGGTTGAATTGAATACTTATTTATTAGTTAGATCCGATCCTCTCCCCCCAGTGTCCGGGATCCAACTGAGCGGCTGAAGCCACTCACTCGGCTCCATAGTACGGCAGGGCGGAAATGACGTCAGAAGTCAGTTCCGCCCAACGGTCTTAAAGGGCCCATTTTTTTTTTTTGGGCTGTCATTTTTTTCAAATATTTTTTTGCATTTTAGTGTAAATATGAGATCTGAGGACTTTTTGACCCCAGATCTCATATTTAAGAGGACCTGTCATGCTTTTTTCTATTACAAGGAATGTTTACATTTCTTTTAATAGGAATAAAAGTGATATATTTTTTTTTAAAAAAAAAGAACAGTGTTAAAATAAAAAGTAAAAAGGGAAATAAATAATTAAAAAAAAAAAATTTAAAGCGCTCCGTCCAGCTGAGCTCACGTGCAGAAGCGAGCGCATATGTAAGTCCCGCCCACATATGAAAATGGCGTTCAAACCACACATGTGAGGTATCGCCGCGATCGTTAGAGCGAGAGCAATAATTCTAGCACTAGACCTCCTCTGTAACGCAAAACTGCTAACCTGTAGAATTTTTTAAACATCGCCAATAGAGATTTTTGAGCTGCAAAGTTTGTCGCCATTCCACGAGTGGATGCAATTTTGAAGCATGGCATGTTGGGTATCATTTTACTCGGCGTAACATTATCTTTCACAATGTGGAAAAAAAATTGACCTAACTTTACTGTTTTCTTATTTTTTAACTAAAAAAACTGAATTTATTAAAAAAAAATGCACGCTTGGAAGACCTCTGCGCAAATATGATGTGACATAAAGTTTTGCAATGACCGCCATGTTATTCTCTAGGGTGTTAGAAAAAAAAAATATATAATGTTTGGGGTTCTAAGTAATTTTATAGCAAAAATACCTGTTTTTAACTCGTAACACAGAACCCAAAAAACAGGCTCGGTATGGAAGTGGTTAATGTTGGGACTCTCTACTTATGTGCTTTCTCCGTTTTCATATACATGAACTACTTGTTATAGTATTCGGTTTCATTGGATATCATGTGGGGCTGGTTTACCCTGATGTGTTTGGTCACAATCTAGCCTGTTGGCATATTGGCCTGAACTGTGTTTACCAACCCTGTTCAAACTATCTATTGTGTTGCAAACCTTTATTATTTTACTCTATTCACAACTGTTGACCTGTCTATTGTAAGCTAGGACATTATATAGTTTACTTGGTCGTATTGCTTATGGATAGCACTGCACTATTATTGTCTCAGTTATTATTTCAAATGTTCTTTCTTATTTTTGAATTTTTGCATTTCCGAATTTTCGAATTTTGGATTTTCGGCTGTTCCAATTACGGAATTTCCAAATTTGCGGTATTCGGATTCTCGTATTACCAAATTTTCCAATTTTGGAAAATTGAAAATTCGCAAAAATTAGGAAATTCAAAATTTGGAAATTCGGATTAGTCCGAATTGATGAATTTTGAAAAAATTGTTAAAAAAGAAATTCAGAACGAAACGAATTGCACATGTCCATTTATTACAACGCCAACAAAGCTTGGAGGATTGCGGATAAAATTTATTAAGTAAGGTCGGAACCCTGTACCTAGCTGTTCTTGGTAACGGCTAGCTATAGAGGACCTATGACACAGGGAGGTAATCCTGTTAATTTGCTGTCGTGAAAGAGAGATTTGTAAGTCCCCCTCCCATCGACAAATATATGAAGGAATATAACCTTCCGGAGGCAGAGTGATTTGTTTGTACAAGAGTGACAGCAAATGTGGAACATGTTTACCCTTCGCACATAGATTCTCATGTCAGTAGCCTAGCATATAGTCCTGCGTCCAGTATGGACTGTGGCAAGTGAAACAACTGGAATGCTGACCAGGGGCTCAGGGGAGGCTGTGTAAACCCTGATAGATCTTGCAAAGACATCCAGCCTTGCGGGGTAACAGTGCAAAGACCTGGTCCTACCTACTCCTGCCAGTCCCCTTAACTGTTTATTGTCTACCCTGGGCTTAAAGTCTGGATTATAAATCACTGGTTTTAACCGCTTCCACACCGCGCGCAGTATATTTACTGCAGCAGTGTGGATGCGTCCCGCGAATCGCCGTAAATAAGTGGCGATTTGCGGGTGGCGACTAGGGGGCGCACGCACCCGCCATACTCCTGAGGAGTGTGCCCGCGGCTTGGGTGGACCCGATGTCCGTTGGCGAGCCGTGATGAGCGGCCACAGCAAAAGAATGTAAACACGGCGGTTCCCCGCTTTGTCAGTGGGGGCGTAGGAGACCTACTGATCCCTGTCACTGGGATCAGTTAGATCTCTTATGCCCATAACAGCCCACCCCCCCGCCCCCAGCTAGAACACACCCAGGGAACATAGTTAACCCCCTTCACTACCCTCTACAGATTAACCCCTTCACTGCCAATGACATTTATACAGTAATCAGTGGACATTTAAATTTCTGATCGCTGTATAAATGTCATTGGTCCCAAAAAAGTGTCAAAATGGTCCGACATGTCCACCCCAATATCGCAGTACCGCTAAAAATCGCAGATCACCGCCATTATTGGTAAAAAATAAAAACCCCAGAAATGAATTCTCATCATCCGTAAACGTGGCCACTTTTGCGCAAACCAATCAATAAACGCCGTTTGCGATTTTTTTTTAACCAAAAATATGAGGAAGAATATAAACCGGCCAAAACCAATGAAAAAAAAGTTTTATTATATATTTTTTTTGGATTTGTATTTTAGCAAAAAGTAAGAAATTTTTTTTTTTTTTTTTGTGAAATTGTCGCTCTTCTTTCGTTTATAGCGGTGATCAGAAATGATGCAGAGTCGATCAAATATCACCAAAAGAAAGCTCTATTTGTGGGAAAAAAAGGACGCAAATTTAATTTGGGTACAACGTTGCACGACCGCGCAATTGTCAGTTAAAGCGACGCAGTGCCAAATCGCAAAAAGTGCTCTGGTCCTAACCTGGGAAATCCTTCCGGGGCTGAAGTGGTTAAGGGAGATGGATGGGGGGAAAAGCCTTTCACCACAAATATATGAGTAAAGACAGCAATTGTAACCCCTATGGTCAGATGTGACTTCAATCCACAGTAATGTTTGTGTGCGACCCAAGGAAGAGCACATAGGGCAATTGGCGTGGCTTGCTGTTCAATTTGTACCCATAATTTAGTCTGCAGAGATATACACCATGATTCCTCTCTGGGCAAATGTAAGGCTCGATAATATGAAATCAGGTCGGGTAAGCTGATTCACCCCTGATGTTTGGGCAGGACTAACAGAGAGTGGCGAAGTCTGGCCACTTTATTGCTCCAAACAAATTTGGTCAGCATCGCCCGGCATGACCGAAAGAAACTTGGGGAAGTTTGATAGGCATCACTTGCATTAAATATAAAATCTGGGGGAGCAATGTCATTTTAAATGCACTAACCAAACCAAGTGAGAGTGAGTGTCTGCCATAATTGAAGATATAAGTGCATTTTAGTCAATAATGGACGAAAGTTCGTCTCATATAGAGAAGAAGTGCCTGGCTTCAATTTGACCCCCAGGTACTTCATAAAAGACAAGACCTGTTTGAATCCGTAGAGGCCTTGTAACTTAATCATACACTCCGTTGAGAGGGAGATACTCATTGCTTCACATTTGGAGTAATTTATAGAGAAGTTAGATTGGAGCTCATACTTGGCGAAGTGTTGAATTAGACCTGGTAGGGAAGCCTCCGGCTCTGTCAGGAAAAAAAGGAAGTCGTTTGCATAGGCAGTGATTTTATGCTCGACATTTGAGACCCGGAGTCCATGAATTGTGTTATCCGATCTAACCCTACAAAGAAAAGGTTCTAGGGTGAAAATAAACATCATGGGGAGAGAGGGTAGCCCTGTCTTGTTCCGTTAGTCAAAGGAAAATACTTTGATCGAGTTTGATTAGCCAAAACGGTTGCGGTGGGTCGAGTATATAGTGCCTGAATCCAGGACTGCATACATACTCCCAAACCAGTGTACCTTAGTGTGGATCTTAAGAATTCCACCCCGTCAAAGGCCTTTTCTGCATCTGTTGATAAGAGCTAAAGGGGTCGGGTCTTTGAGCGGGCAGAGTGGATCAGGTCATGGACCTGACAGTATTATCTCTGGCGTCTCGCTGTGGGATAAAACCCACCTGATCCCCATGGATTAGTTGGGGAATATACGGCAGCAGCCTATTCGCTAAGATTTTTGAAATTTTTTTTAAGTCAACATTTAGAAGGGTTATAGGCCGGTAATTCCCACACTGAGTATGGTCTTTATCTGGCTTCGGGATTACAGTGATATGTCCCTTAAAGCATCCTCAGTCAACTCACAAGCATCTGAAACAAAACTGTAGGCGCGTAGAAAAGAAGGGAGAAGAGTATCTTGGAGGGTTTTATAATAAGTGAGATTTAGCCCATCTGGGCCTAGGGCCTTCCCTGATTTGGAGGATTCCAATGCCTTAACCAATTCTTGATTTGTTATTGGAGCTTCCATCTCCTCGGTTGCCTATGGGGAGAGGGAGGGCATACCTGAAGAGGGTAAGAAAGTGGATATCAAGTCTAAGCGGGTAGAGCAGGGCTGGATTTGAGGATTGTGGAGGTTATATAATCTCTGGTAGAATTTTTCAAATTCCTGGGCTATGACCCCTGGATCTGACACCTTTTGTACCTGGCTCAGCAGTCATTTGAGTAATAGGCTAATTTGTATGTGACCCTTTCAGGGCCCTAGCTAGGAGAATACCTGGTTTGTTTCCATACTCATAAATAGACTGTTTATGACGTTGTAATTTCTCCCTTCAATTTTCACAATTTGATTGAACTGCTGTCACAGATAGGATAATTCTTTCTGCGTCTCCAAGGTGAGAGTTCTTTTATGGATAGCCTCAAGCTGGCTAATCCTTGAGAAAATAGAGGCGGTTCCAAATCGCCTTGCTTTCTTTATCCTAGCCCCATGTTTGAGAAAGATTCCTCTGATAAGGCATTTGTGTGCCTCCCACAGTACTGTCAGAGAGATATTTGGTTGATCATTTGTACAAAAATAGTCCTCTAGTGCCTGTGGGACCTCAGCCATAGTAATAGGGTCCTTTAACAGTAGCTCCTTAAGCCTCCAGGACCAAGTCATCGCAGCCCCTATATTCAAATCCAGATCCATGTGAGTTGGTCCATGATCAGAGATTAGAATCGGGTCTATAGTGGTGGCTCTGACTCTATCTCTTTATATGGGAGGAACAAGTAATCAATTCTCGAATATGTAGAGTGTACTGGAGAAAAAAAGGTATAATCCCTATCATTGGGGTGTTGTAGGCGTCATACGTCTACCAATTGAAGTAGATTTATTTCTGCCTTTAATTGCTTTAAGTATGAGAATGACAAATGAGATGCCCCCCTTGAGACATCTAACAATGGATTGTAGGCAAAATTAAAGTCTCACCTAATGACTAATACTCCATCACTATGCTCTAGGATCAAAGGGACCAGTACCCTGAGAAAATGCAACTGGTTCGTATTTGGGAAATACAAATTATCAGTGTTACCTAGGTATCTCCAATGAGACCCTTAACAATCAGGTATCTACCTTGCTCGTCCGTGATATAAGTGCCTAGAGACCATGGTACTGACCTTGCAAGAAGAATACTAACTCCCTTTGGTTTAGGAATAGGTGAGGGACTATGGTGTACCAGCTGTGTCTCCTGAAGGAAAACAATTTGACTGCATCTCCCATCAGTCTAGACCTCTTTTCAGGGGTATTCAGACCTTTCATGTTTAGGGAGGTAAGCCTAATCGTGGTGAGACGGATGCCATGGTTATCATCGGGTGGGGCAGGGGCTGGAGGGGGGATCAGAGAATGGAGAAAAAGAAAAAAAAAAAAGAAAGGAGAGAAAAATAATGAGAAAGAAAAAAAAAAAGGGAAAAGGTATTTCCCCCAGACTAGCCCAATGGGACTGGGGGAAGCCTATTTGGGGGTGTATGTATACGCAGCTGCTGCCAGTAGATAAAAGAAATAAAAAAGATGAACAAAAATAAAAAATCAACAGTACTGAGGAGGTTCCTCCTCTGAAGGCACTTAAATTATAAGATTTCCAAAAGCACATTGTTGGACGTCAGGGGTTATACGTTAACAGAAGAAAAACAAAACAAAAAATAACACCAAACCAGACAGGGAGTACATGAAAATAACATCATAAATATTATTATGTACCCTGAGAGAGCAAAATCCACCTTAACATACTTTACTATTATCCCCCTCCCTGTCTCTACCCCCGCTGTGCCCCCCAACCCCCACCAGCCACGGGGAGCTGATTTAATAAAATACTTTAATAACCTGTGTAGTGTGTTTTTTTTTTACACTTTTTTTTTAGGTGAATGGGTAGGGGTACAATGTACTTCATACTCATTCACACAGGGTGTGGGGCTGGAATCTGGGGGCCCCCTCCCCTTATGAAAGGGGGCTTCCAGATTCTGATAAGTCCCCCGCCCGCAGACCCCGACAACCACCTGCAAGGGTTGTCGGGAAGAGGCCCTTGTCATCATCAACATGGGGACAAGGTGCTCTGGGGTGGGGGCGTAGAGTCCTGGAGGTCCAGGAGGGGGGACACTCATTCGTCTCCCCACCCCCTTTCCTGGCCTGCCAGGCTGCATGCTCAGATTAGGGTCTGGTATGGATTTTGGGGGGGACCCTATGCCGTTTTTTGTTTTCAATCTCTTCTTTATTATTATTATTTTCTCACATTTTTTCACATAACATAAAATACAAAATTGTCATATCTTTTCACATCCGGGGGTAGGTTATTCTTAACAGTCTTTATCAGCTTCAAGGGATCGATCTACCAAGTAGGGGTGCATCTTATCCCTATATCATTTCTAAAGTTCCATCCTATTAACTTTATGTGTTTAATATTTAATCTCTTTTAAATATTGTTCATATCTTCCATATAGCCTATATAGGCTTTCTTACTACATACCATTCCTATACTCTTCTCCTGATTCTCCCTAATGTGGATATGACCTTCCTCACACTCATTCATACCACAAGAAACTCTCAAGAGAAAAGAAAAAGAAAAAGAAAGGAAAAAAAAAAAAAAAGGGGGAAATAAATAAATAAATAAATAAATAAAAAAGAGAGGAGAGGGGAAAAAGGCGAGGGTAACTTCCCTCTCTCTTCCTCATTAGCATCACCTATTACAAATATTGTGCAATTCATAAATAAATAAATAAATAAATAAAGGGGGAAAAAAAAAAAAAAAGGAAAGAAAAAGAAAA
>BLSH010017864.1:65334-80094 GCA_018402905.1 Glandirana rugosa | reverse complement strand
TTTTTACTTTGAAAAAAAGGGAGGTCTGAAGGCGTCAATATTTACAAAAAGTCTTTCTTCCTGCACTTAGCATCTGCAAAATCTTTCACTAATTCATCAAACTGTTTCATCTTGAGGACGCTGCTCTTGATAGCCAGTAGGCACAGAGCATTTAGTCTTTCATAAGTCATCATGGTTCTCAGATAATTCTTTATCAGTGCCAATTTGCTGAACGACCATCATGCTCAAATATATTCTAAGAGCTATATTAACACCTGGAAAGGTATCAGCAAGTCCTTCATCATGTAATAAAATTGGCTGTTGAGATGGAGTGAGGCATGACTGGAGCTTGGCAAAGGCTACAAACCGGATAATTTCCTCAACAAACACACTGCGGAAGTCTGGAGGGAAAAAAAGTTTCATTTTTTTTATAGTAGGTCTGAGGCCCCATCTGACAGGGAGGCCCCCTCTAGCGAAGGGGGGAGGTCAGTTTCCCCTTTTGCCCCCTTATAAATCCGGTAATGGTCACAGTGCTCCCATGATCAAAAGCTCCATGATCACTATGCTGAGATCCTGCAGTGAGTGTGTTCTCTGTTCAGAAATGCGGTTCCCCATGGATGTATATGTGCAGTGGATTGCCATTAAGGCCCACCTGCCCTGCTGCCACATATGTGTAGGGCCGAATCGGAGCTGGTTATTGGTAGAGAAAATTAATTTTTCCTTGTTATGGCACACTAATGCATAAGAATGCATCCCAAGCCTGGTTAAAGGGCCATATAGACATGATTTTACCTTATGTGACCTACAGGAATGTCATTAGGAACTGACCAATTGTCCAATGCCCTTCAAGAATGTGTGATGTTTTCCTTAAAAGGTAATTCTATTTTCCAAGGGTTATGATTGGTCATTATTACTAATTATTCCTGTATAAGAGGTGGGTCTAAAAAGTTTGGTGAATGGTATCAGAAAACAAACTAAATGGAACATACTAACAAATTAAATTTATTGGCCTACAAAATAATCGCCATCCTTTACAACACACTTTTGGCAACGTTCTCCTTCTGGAAACTGTCAGCAAAGGCCTCTTTAGGAATCAATCGCAGAAACAATGTCACACATTCTTGGATTACCATCACATCCGCAAAACATGCACCTAGTATGAAGCTCTTCTGGAGGGGAAACAGAAAGAAGTCCAGAGACACCAGATCAGGGGAGTACGGTGGATGATCGACAACAAGTACGCCGTGCTAAGCCAAGAATTGGTGCACACGGATCGAACTGTTAGCACCAGTTCTCATCCCCTGTGCTGATGGTTCGCAGGCAGGATGGATCCTGGTCAAACATGGTAATGAAATCTCCAGCGGTTTCCATCCATTTTGCTTTCTGTTTGTTTGTCAGCCTGTATGGCACAAACTGGGAACAGATCCTCCGCCTACCTAAATCTTCCTGGACGATGGTGCGTACCATGACCCTACCTCTCACACTGACTATGTTTGACTGCCCGCAGCAGGTTTACCCTGACAGTCACATATACTGCACGCTAGGTGGCGCTTCTCGATGTGTCTCTGGATAGCCGTGTGTATGCGAGCGCACCTGGCCCATGTTGCCGTTGAGATATCAGACCATTCACTAAACTTTTTATGCACACATCGTATACCACAGCCAAAACTGTAATAAGTTAGTCTCTTACCAAGGCTGCTACATGCACGCGCCTGGTTTAATCACCTGCCAAAC
This sequence comes from Glandirana rugosa, assembly GCA_018402905.1. Taxonomy (NCBI): domain Eukaryota; kingdom Metazoa; phylum Chordata; class Amphibia; order Anura; family Ranidae; genus Glandirana; species Glandirana rugosa. The sequence continues at coordinate 78,381 of BLSH010017864.1, read as the reverse complement.
CTTTGGAAAGCAGACGAGAACTCCTTGATAAAAGGCATCTGTAGCCACGTTTCTGGTTATATTTTTCCAACATTGTTACATTTTATTACTTCTATCTGTCATTATTTAAAATGATTGTAAAGGCAAAAGTTTTTTTTTTATCTTAATGGTTTCTATGCATGAAGATAAAAAGCCTTCTGTGTGCAGCAGCCCCAATCAGACCCCCTAATACTTACCTGAGCCCCATCTCTATCCAGCGATGTTGCAGGAGTGTCTCGTCTGTCCGGGACTGCCCTCCTCATTGGCTGAGACAGCAGCGCGGCCATAGGCGTGCGCACAGGGTGTGCCTGGGCACACCCTAATCACATCATGTGCATTAGCATTATCCAGGAGTGGCACCAGGTGGGCGGTTGGGGGGCCAGTGTAAATGTCCCCATTATATTAAAGGCTAGGTTCAACTGTAGGAACACATTACACCTATACTTAGGATGTAACGTAATATGCTCCCAATCAACCGTCTCCCACAATCAGAGCCAATGAGGAAAGAAAGGGGACGGGGACAGGCTGGGACTCCGTGTATGAATGACTCGGATCAGGTGCCCCCCATAGCAAGCTGTTTGGTGTGGGGGCACTCAACAGGAGGGAGCCGCCAGGAGAGCAGAAGAGGGACCCGAGAAGAGGAGGATCCGTCTGCTCTGTGCAAAACCACTACACAGAGCACGTAAGTATAACATGTTTGTTATTGCTAACTTAAAAAAAAACAAGACTTTACAATCGCTTTATTTAAATGTTAAATGTAGTTTGATTTTACCTGCAAGTGTTTGTGTGATCTCTCTTTGCACATCTCAAAAAAGATTTACATGGTTATGTGCTGTGTTCACATGCACATATATTTTCTATGTTTAAATTGCTTAATGCCCCCCTAATAGGGCACCGTTCCTCTTCTAGGCCCCAAAGAAGACAAGTGGGCTGCTATGGCAATTTTTACACCACTGATAGTGTTTCAGCTGATAAGGCTATAATAAGATAGCTACACAGGCTAAATAAGGTGTAAGTTCAGCAGGTTCATGTGTTTGCTTTGCCATAATACAAGCTCGGTTGTCCATCTTCAGTAGTGTCAAAACTTTTCAGTGAACCTTGACTTATGGCTGAAAACATTGCAGTTCATCAAGTTCAGCAACTTGCTTCGTTACTATTTCTCCTGGTACAGAGATAAACCTGATTCACCTAATTTTATATACAGTATTTAATGTTCCATGGAAATTACCAGACCATTCAGTTAAGTACCTATTGTTATTATTTTTTTCTCATTGAAATTCTTTTGGCTATTTAAATATTTACTTATATGTTGTAGCTTGCTGAATGGTGTTAAAGTAACATTAAACCTTGATTTTTTTAAATGAATATAATAAATGTGTTATGCTTACCTGATCTGTGCAATGGTTTTGCACAGAGCAGCACCAATCCTTCTCTTCTGGTGTCCCCCACTGGCACTCCAGACTCCTGCTCTTTGGTGAGTGACCCCATTGAAATCCACTTTCTATGGGGGCACTCGTGCGGGCTCGCTCCTGAGCCACCCTGTCTGCATCCATTGTCACAGATTGGGTGGCTCGGCCTGCCCCCCACTCCCTCATCACATCATTTGATTGACAGCAGCAGAGCCATTGCTATTAATGGCTGCACTTGTGCACATTGCTGGGTTAGGATCGAGCTCAGGTAAGTATGAGGGGTGGATTGCATTAAGGTAAAAACCTTAAAGGAGTTGTAAAGTCTCATGTTTTTTTATCTTAATGCATTCTAGGCATTAAGTTGAAAAACCTTCTGTGCTGCAGCTGCCCCCCTTTTTCTTACCTGAACCCGATTGTTCCTGCGACAACAATGACCCCAGCAACTCCAGCCGCTGTCCTTCATTGGACAGATTGATAGCAGCAGGAGCCATTGGCCCCAGCTGCTGCCAATCAAATACAGTGACACATGAGCCGGGGGGCAGGGCAGAGTCCTGCTGTCTGTGTCAATGGACGCGGCAGCAGTACTCGGGAGCGTGCCCGCACGAGTGCCCCCATGGAAAGTGACTCTCCACAGGGGCACTCGATGAAGAAGAGGAGCCAGGAGCAACGCCGGGAGACCCCAGAAAAGGAGAATCAGGGCCGCTCTGAGCAAACCCCTTGCACATAGCAGATAAGTTGAATATGTTTCTTATTTTAAGAAAGAAAATGAACCTTTACAATCACTTTAAGTCTTTAGAACCAATTTAAGATGATACATTTGGCATATGGGTCTTTTACTTTGAACTGGACTTTCTAATGGTTTGTTTTTTAATAATTGAAGCTTCACATTAAAGCTTGCCAGAACCCAGATATTAAAATAGAATATATTGCAGCTTTTTATCCTTAGATGTGGTCAATGCATTAGTTTTTTATTGTATGTGAACAACACAGCCTGTACCTGGGTGGCTATGCACACAGCTCTACTGTATCTATGGAGGGAGAGAACTTGTAATATGAAGATTAGGTCTTATTGGTTGAAGTGGGTGACTGGTCCACTTTTGGGTCTGGTTTCTTTGCTCCACATATCATGAATGCTCCCATGTGTGATGCCTCCAGCTGGATAACCACCTGTTGTGCTTTGGTATAATTTATAGAAGAGGACCTATTTTTTCAAAATTGTAGCTGTAAATGTAGTTTTCTTTTGGGAAAAATGTGCATATTGTAATGAAACCTGGTTAATGTGCCTAGGATTTGATTCTAATAGCAAGTCTGGATAAATTCCTTGTTTGTTCAATACATTTTTTACTTACATTTTCAAAATTAAGTCTGACAAGCATGACACTACAAAAGGTAACAGATGACCATGCATACTTGAAAGGGAGCCGCCAGGAGAGCAGAAGAGGGACCTGAGAAGAGGAGGATCCGTCTGCTCTGTGCAAAACCACTACACAGAGCACGTAAGTATAACATGTTTGTTATTATTAACTTAAAAAAAAACGAGACTTTACAATCGCTTTATTTAAATGTTAAATGTAGTTTGATTTTACCTGCAAGTGTTTGTGTGATCTCTCTTTGCACATCTCAAAAAATATTTACATGGCTATGTGCTGTGTTCACATGCACATATATTTTCTATGTTTAAATTGCTTAATGCCCCCCTAATAGGGCACCGTTCCTCTTCTAGGCCCCAAAGAAGACAAGTGGGCTGCTATGGCAATTTTTACACCACTGATAGTGTTTCAGCTGATAAGGCTATAATAAGATAGCTACACAGGCTAAATAAGGTGTAAGTTCAGCAGGTTCATGTGTTTGCTTTGCCATAATACAAGCTCGGTTGTCCATCTTCAGTAGTGTCAAAACTTTTCACTGAACCTTACATGACTTATGGGTGAAAACATTGCAGTTCATCAAGTTCAGCAACTTGCTTCGTTACTATTTCTCCTGGTACAGAGATAAACCTGATTCACCTAATTTTATATACAGTATTTAATGTTCCAAGGAAATGACCAGACCATTCAGTTAAGTACCTATTGTTATTATTTTTTTCTCATTGAAATTCTTTTGGCTATTTAAATATTTACTTATATGTTGTAGCTTGCTGAATGGTGTTAAAGTAACATTAAACCTTCATTTTTTTAAATGAATATAATAAATATGTTATGCTTACCTGATCTGTGCAATGGTTTTGCACAGAGCAGCACCAATCCTTCTCTTCTGGTGTCCCCCACTGGCACTCCAGACTCCTTCTCTTTGGTGAGTGACCCCATTGAAATCCACTTTCTATGGGGGCACTCGTGCGGGCTCACTCCTGAGCCACCCTGTCTGCATCCATTGTCACAGATTGGGTGGCTCGGCCTGCCCCCCACTCCCTCATCACATCATTTGATTGACAGCAGCAGAGCCATTGGTATCAATGGCTGCACTCGTGCACATCACTGGGTTAGGATCAAGCTCAGGTAAGTATGAGGGGGGATTGCATTAAGGTAAAAACCTTAAAGGAGTTGTAAAGTCTCATGGTTTTTTACCTTAATGCATTCTAGGCATTAAGTTGAAAAACCTTCTGTGCTGCAGCTGCCCCCCTTTTTCTTACCTGAGCCCGATTGTTCCTGCGACAACAATGACCCCAGCAACTCCAGCCGCTGTCCTTCATTGGACAGATTGATAGCAGCAGGAGCCATTGGCTCCAGCTGCTGCCAATCAAATACAGTGACACATGAGCCGGGGGGCAGGGCAGAGTCCTGCTGTCTGTGTCAATGGACGCGGCAGCAGTACTCGGGAGCGTGCCCACACGAGTGCCCCCATGGAAAGTGACTCTCCACAGGGGCACTCGATGAAGAAGAGGAGCCAGGAGCAACGCCGGGAGACCCCAGAAAAGGAGAATCAGAGCCGCTCTGTGCAAACCCCTTGCACAGAGCAGATAAGTTGAATATGTTTCTTATTTTAAGAAAGAAAATGAACCTTTACAATCACTTTAAGTCTTTAGAACCAATTTAAGATGATACATTTGGCATAGGGGTCTTTTACTTTGAACTGGACTTTCTAATGGTTTGTTTTTTAATAATTGAAGCTTCACATTAAAGCTTGCCAGAACCCAAATATTAAAATAGAATATATTGCAGCTTTTTATGCTTAGATGTGGTCAATGCATTTGTTTTTTATTGTATGTGAACAACACAGCCTGTACCTGGGTGGCTATGCACACAGCTCTACTGTATCTATGGAGGGAGAGAACTTGTAATATGAAGATCAGGTCTTATTGGTTGAAGTGGGTGACTGGTCCACTTTTGGGTCTGGTTTCTTTGCTCCACATATCATGAATGCTCCCATGTGTGATGCCTCCAGCTGGATAACCACCTGTTGTGCTTTGGTATAATTTATAGAAGAGGACCTATTTTTTCAAAATTGTAGCTGTAAATGTAGTTTTCTTTTGGGAAAAATGTGCATATTGTAATGAAACCTGGTTAATGTGCCTAGGATTTGATTCTAATAGCAAGTCTGGATAAATTCCTTGTTTGTTCAATACATTTTTTACTTACATTTTCAAAATTAAGTCTGACAAGCATGACATTACAAAAGGAAACAGATGACCATGCATACTTGAAAAATTGTGTCAATGAACAGTGATATAACAAGGCATTGCATAAGCAAAGCACAAGTGGACCAGGGATTTGTAAACTAATACATAGTAAGGAATGGTACGTGGGTAGGAGGTGTACCCCACATTCCAGGAGGTAAAAGAAGGAATACATTATATGACTGAAAACATGGGAAAAAAGCTTGGACTACAACACCTGCATCCAAAACCAATGCCTCCGCACCCTCACAAAAGAACCAACAAGGGGGACAGAAAAGGAGAGGAGATAAGGAAAAAGAAAGGGAGGAATAGGACCTATTACAGGAGCAAAGAGTCTGGATCAAAAGAGGGCATCATATAGAATTCAATCCACAGTTCCCATATATTACGAAATTTAGTCATCTTGACATTTTGCCTAGCAGTCATTTTATCAAAGACCATTACTTGTGAAAGGTGATGCTTGACTTCAGCAAATGATAAGATCTGGGACTTCTATGCTTTTGCTATAACCCTCTTTACTGCTATAAGAATATACGTGACAAGTTTGAATTATTGAGTATTGGTGCATTCCCCGGGTTGTCGGTTCAAGAGGGCTTCATAAGGGTCCTTAGAAAGGTCTTACACATAACTGTGTACAACATTTGGTAGACCATAATCCAGAACATTTAGTCTTACTAAAAGTTGAACACACTAGAAGACTAAGTTGGCACTTGACATTCTCAAGGGTACAAGGTACCACCAAAAAAGAATCTTATAGTTCACCTCTAAATATGGCACATGAGCAAAGCTGTTGGCTGTATTTGTCCACATTAAGGACCAGTCCCCCTTTGATTTGAGGTTTTTCCAACTTGTCATCCTACTTAGCCACATAAGAGGGGAGGGCGTCAGCTGCCAAATCAGACAGTAAAGAATATACCAGTGATATAAAGCCAGAGACCCCTGGTTTGCTCAAAAGAGCTCCTTCAAAAGCAGTGAAAAAGAAGGAAAGATCATTAGCGCTTTGGGTTGGCAATTGCAGAAAGTGATTGGTTCGCAGGTACTGGAAGACACCACTAGCGTCAAACTTATATCTATACATAAAGTGGATGTAAACCCGAATCATGAAATTTGATCTGGGCACATATATCTGCAGTGTTTTCTTATCTTTCTTCAAAGCAATAAGTCCTGTGGCTTTCTCCTGCTCTGTTCTTCTGTTATCAGCATGACAACTTCTGACAAGTTCTCTGACACGTGATAAAACCAGCCTGAATTTTGTGTCAGGGTGGGTGCTATAAATAGATTAGCAGAAAGCTGCTCTAATCACAGCACAGCTCTGAAAATCTCTGCCTATGTGGAGGGGGGTGTGTGCCTTTCCTCCAATCAGCTGTCTCCAAGTGTAATCCAACACTACACTGCTACTGCTGAATAACAACATGGAAATTCTAACACTATGTGCACTTTCTAAACAGTATATAAAGCTGAAGATGACAGATATACATGTAAAACGTATGCAAAAAGATGTGTTTCATCCCTGTGTATCATCTGAGGCTGTTCACTTTACTGGGTATATGTGAGGGTTTACATTCAAGCCTGGAGAAAATTTTAAGAGCTTTCAAAGAGGGGCGGCCAGTGCATTGAGGGCGCAAGGGCGACGACCCCCCTATCCCTGCCGCATCCCCTTATCCATGCGCCCAGCCACTTTCAGGACGCAGGGTGCATGGATTCCTATGGTGGGGGCGGGAAGGGGTGTTTTTTTAAGCACCTGATTAGAGCCAGAGGCTCTAATAGGTTTCAAAATAGGGTGGGCTCGGGGCGATCCCACCCAATTGTGTGACCATAGTGAATTTTCGCTATTTTCACACTACAGTGCCTCCCAACCAATCAGCAGGCAGGTCGTGAGAGCTGTCTCCCGATTGGCCAAAGTGCCAGGCGATCCCATTGGATGTCTGGCGTTAAGCACGGGGGAGGCACAAGCAGAGGAGATACACGCTGGGTTGGAGCCACTGCTGCTGCTGCACAGGAGGACTTGGCATGGACACAGCCCGGTGGTAAGACCCGGTGGAGATGTCTGTGCCTTCAGCAGAGTGCCGCGTGGGGGGATGGAAGGTGAGTGCCAGCGGGGATGTCTGTGCCGTCAGCAGAGTGCCGAGCCTGTGGTCTGGAGGGGGGGGGGGGAATTGCCCAGTGGGGGAGTGGGATGGTGCTGTGTGATGCTGTGGTATATACCCTACCTGTGATGCTGTGGAATATACCCTACCTGTGATGCTGTGCTATATACACTACCTGTGATGCTGTGCTATATACCCTACCTGTGATGCTGTGTTATATACCCTACTTGTGATGCTGTGGTATATACCCTACCTGTTATGCTGTGCTATATACCCTACCTGTGATGCTGTGGTATATACCCTACCTGTAATGCTGTGCTATATACCCTACCTGTGATGTTGTGCTATATACCCTACCTGTGATGCTGTGCTATATACACTACCTGTGATGCTGTGCTATATGCACTACCTGTGATGCTGGCCTGTATAACCTACCTGTGATGCTGGCCTATATACCCTACCTGTAATGTTGGCCTATATACCCTACCTGTAATTCTGGCCTATATACCCTGATCTGTGAGGCTGAGCTATATACCCTGATCTGTGAGGCTGAGCTATTTACTCTGTCCTGTGATGCTTAACTATATACCCTGATCCGTGATGCTGAGCTGTATACTCTGTCCTGTGATGCTCAGCTATATACTCTTGACATTATGGGTGGAAGCAAGTGGAATACAGAGGACAGAGTGGGTGGAGTTTATAAGGGACGTGGCTTATGAGAAGTGTGAGGGGTCAAAAAGGAGAGGCACCCCCATCCTAAAACTTCACCAGCTGCCATTGCTTTCAACAAAATAAGGTGGCAAGAAAGGATGTTCTGATGAACGATTTTTCAGAATTCTATACGGATGTTCAGGCAACAATGTACATGTGTATGTCCAGCTTTACTGATATCATTTAGTGATTCATGTTGTGTATTAGCCAAAATCATTCAACTCTAAAGAGGAGTGGAACCACATCATTGGATATATGAATCTGAGGTGGACAGCGCCAGAAAGGCCTTGAGTATAGCAAGTGGAGCTGTATAGCAAGCGGTGGAGGAGCACTGCCTCAAAGATGCTGCTTGCAGGACTTTTTGTAACGTCCTGCAAGCATACCGCCCAGTGTGAAAGCACATTGGGGTGGATTGGGGGGGGGGATTTTTGAGGAGCTTTACAGGTGCTATTTTTAGCTAAATAGCACTTGTAAAGTGCTACAATGTAAAAGTAGCCTTAGAGAGCTTAACTCTTGACCAAACTGGCTTGGACACTAATTCAGAGACTGATATGTAGCAACTAGAGGAGTGCTGGATGTTTTGCTCCTGTGTCACCGTCTTTTTCTCCTCTCTCCCCTGCTGCTGTGTTGCGTGGGCTGTGTGATCCCCCTGCTCAAACCCCCCCCCCAGCTGCTGCCACAGAGAGGGACAGAGTGTGTAGCAACAGCTCTGTGTGAAGCTCCCACATCTGTTCCCCCCTCCCCTTCTCTCCTCGCAAGCGGCAGAGGGACCAATCAGGAAAGACAGAAGGAGGGGGATGGGACATGCAATCCCTAAGTGGGTGCTGCCCATTGAATTTAACGGTCCATGAACTACAGCCCCCACTAAGCCCTGCAGGAGAGAAGGAGGAGAGAGCAGGACTTTTCCAGGCAAATCTGGTAGTAAGAGAGTGGAGCAGGACGCAGCAAGCGAGCAAAAGGACCATCTGCAGCCCACATCCAGGGAGAACTATCAGGTCCTGTGTGCTGAGGGACTGAGCTATAACCAGGATACTTTCATGCTGTGCTGAGGACCATAGCCACCCCAGGCAAACCAGAGTGATCATATATCTAACTGGAGGAACCACTGCTGATGTGCTGCTGGGTTTGATGAGAGGGCCTTGCAGCCTGGACCAGTTGCCACTAGAGACTGAGCCCTTAGGAACTAACTACACAGCGGTCTTATAGCTCCACTACTGCTTTCAGGCCTTATTGTGACATTTCTTATGCGCGTCAATGGTATCATTTGACCCCAACGTTAGTCGGCTGAAGGCTCAGGACTAAAGACTGCCAATTGATAGTTGCCACCAAGAGACCCTTGTGCATTGCTTAATTTAGAGGTACCCTTTAAGATTATCTTAATCTGTACCAATACAGTTCATCCACTAAACGGTCTTGTGTCTAGTTTATGGTATTAGCCCACAACTAAGTTAAAGGTATCTGTGCTCATACTGTATCTCTATAAGTGCTTGCAGTGACTTTCATTCGACCAGGTGTGTCAGAGAAGCTGAGGGCGTTCTTGAAGTCGAGGCTTGGAACAGAGAACCCACATTACAAAGTGGCTCCTTCGAGGGTAGCACTATAGATAGGCTCTGCAAAAACATGTTACTTGTTTAAATTAATAAACTGTGCCAAATTCAAGTTTTTATACCCTAATGATGCTTTAGGAAGTTAATATACGATCACTGCAAATTTGGTGAAACTACTGTATTTCCTGTCTTGGGTAAAAGTTAACAAATTCAGTCTCTGCAATCAAATTAATGGGGATTTACGTAAAGTGGTTTGCAGATGATTAGAGCATTCATTCACTATGTTTGAAAGCAGTTTTAGTTGAGTGAAAATTATTGATGCACTTAGCTGTCCAAGTTTGTGGAAAGAATATATTGACTAAAGCTTATCAAGCAACTAAATGTTAATAGTGTAATTGAACTAAAACCCACAGCAAGCAAATATTGGCTTTTAATATGGCAATACTCCAATTTTACTAAAACTTGTATATTTGCTGCAGGAGCATGACTAGAAATCACAGGGCCCTATAATGAAAAATGTAATGGACCACCAATAAGAAAAAAACAAATGCCATTGTACAACACCCTCATTGCCATGACAGGCCACAATGGACTGAAGAGGTCTTATCAGTATAGGAAATGCACAGCACATTGTACATGTGATACTGTGGATAGAGAATGTACAGCACAGTGTACAGAATGGGACAGTATGGAATAGGGAACGTGCAGCACAGTGTACATATTGGGACAGTGTGGAACATAAAATGTACAGCACAGTCCGGAACAGGAAATGTGCAGAAATGTGTGCAGAACGGGACAGTGAGGAATAGGGAATATACTATCAGCTGTCAGTACAGTGTACAGAATAAGACCATGTGGAATAAGGAATATACAGCACAGTGTACAGAATTAGACTGTATGGAATAGGGGGTGTACAGCAGCATGTAGAGAATCGGACAGTGTGAAATACAGTAAGGAACAGCATAGTGCACAGAATGGGACAGTGTGGAATAGAGAATGCGCAGCACAGTGTACAGAAAAGGACAGTGTGGAACAGGGAATGTACAGCACAGTGTACAGAATGTGACACTGTGAAATAGGGATAATACAGCACAGTGTACAGAATGAGACTGTATGGAATAGGGAATGTACAGCACCATGTAGATAATTGGACAGTGTGAAATAGGGAATGTACAGCATAGTGTACAGAATTGGACAGTGTGGAATAGGGAAAGTACAGCACAGTGTACAGAATAGGAAAATGTGAAATAGGGAATGTACAGCACAGTGTACAGAAAAGGACAGGTGGAATAGTGAACACACATCCCTGGTTTTAGAACAGGATAGTGTGTAAAAGGGAATGTACATGGGGCAGGGTGAAATAGAGAAAGTTACAGCACAGTGTACAGAATTTGACAGTGTGGAATAGGGAATGGAAGTGTACCGTACAGTGTACAGAATAGGTCAGCATGGTATATATAATGTACAACAGGGCTTAACAAAAAGAGGCAAATCAGAAGAGAACACACAGTATGTCATGCAGAATGAATCAGTGTAGAATAGGAAACATACAGCATGGTATACAGTACGAGGGGTGAAGAATGGGGAATGTACAGCCTAGCATACAGTATGAGGGGTGAAAAATGGCGAATGTACAGCCTAGCATACAGTATGAGGGGTGAAGAATGGGGATTGTACATCCTGGCATACAGAAGGAGGAGGTGCAGAATAGGGAACGTATAGCAATGTGACACGGTGCACTACTAATAAAAACAAATAGTGCGATCATCACTTTTTGTTAAAACAAAGAAAAACAAGATATAAAACTGCTCACACCAGAGTGTCAGTGTGGTGTATGGTGGCACAAGACCAGGAACTCCGCCCAACAGGTTTCACCCAAGAAGGCATCATCAGGGCTCAGTTGAACTACTTATATGTGGAAGGGGCAGGTAAGGATAAAAGATCTTTCTAAAATGATTGAAAAATAGAAAATGGAAAATAGACGTTGTACGCAAGGCATGCGATAGGCCTTGTAACTCAAGTACTCAGATATTTAATGCTGTTGACCTCTAGAGATATGAGATGCTACTGGAGAATCCTCTTACCAGCAACTACCTTGTGCATGTGCCCTGGATCTCCTCTTTGCTGCCCCCCTGACTAGCCATGCATTCAGTTTGACAGTACATAGGTGCTCCTGTAGTGCTACAGGTTCTGTCACCCACAAAATTTATACCTCAGGTACAAAGCAGCTCAGAGAGGAGGAGAACCCCTAAGAACCTTCTCGGTGCTGTGGAATGACTAAAGGGAAGCTTAGAACTTCCCATAACTGTATCTGAGTGGTCTGTATGGGAGGTGTGTATTGAGGTGGGGACATTTCACATGGAGGGAGATCTGTGCTTTCAGAGGTGGGGGAGTTCTTTGTTTGGGGGTGGATGACATGGGGAGGATATTTGTTCTTTTGTTCTGGGAGGCCATTTTTGCATTGGGGAGATGGGGTTTGTGTTGTGTGATTTTTGTTCTTTTTGAAGGGGTGTATTTTGCTGGAAGTGGGATAAGTGTGGAGATTTTTGCTTGGGGGAAGATGAGGGGTGGGAGATTTGTAGTAAGGAGATTTTTCCATGGGAGGTGGGAAGCTTTTGCTTGGGAAATGTGTGCTTGAACAGGAGGTGGGGGAGTTGCCTGGGTAGGAGCAAGAGTCATTTTTGTGTTGTGGGATGGCGGAATTGGTACTGTGCTCTAAGCAGTAAGCAGCACTATGTGTTCTATACACCTGAACAGTGCACTGCGCTTCATGGGTAAATACTCCTAACCACCAGTCTGTACACTGGGAGTACAGCAATCAGGTGTATACACCATATAGCAGGGGCAAACAAAGTGTGGCAGTTAGGAGTATGCAATGTACTGACCAACATACAGTCAGGAGTATGAAATATATGAAATATCATCAGGACTTGGATCTGATCTCTGCTGTGTCTGGTGGTGTCTCTTCTTGCTGAGCCTCCTGAGATGCTGGACACCTCCCTGCCTGATCCCTTATAGAACCTTAGCTCGTATCTTGTTTCTCCTGAATCTTGAACTCTTTGCTCCTACCATGAACTTCCTATTTTAGCCATGCTTTTGCACTTCCTGTTTGTTAGATTATTGTGCTCTCTCCAACCAATATCTCACTCTTGTCACTACTTTGGCCATCCGTATCTTCACTAACCCTTTTAAGCCCCCCACCCTCCTTTAACCGCTTGCCGACCGCTGGTCGGCAATTGACGGCGACAAAGTGGCTCTGTAACGCAAATCGCCGTCATACGACGGCGGGCGCGATACAGAGCCACTGTGTTCGGGGGGTCGCCAGCCGTTCGCCAATTTCCTCCCACCCCCCGAATTTTCCCAATCACTTCTATGCCTACCGGTTTCATCACTGTTCTCACTCTATAACCAACCTCTCTCGTGTTATTAGATTGTTTGTCCTTCACGTTTTCGTACCGATTTTATCCTTCAAGTACCATCCTCGTTTCTCAAGTTCTAAGTCCTCTTTGTTCTATGCTCGATTCCAAGATATTCCCTAGTCCGTCCCTCCACAGGTCGTAGAGTCCTCCGAGTCGTTCTTCTCTGTGGTGGTCTGTGTCGTCTCTAGTCTAGGTTCAGGACTACTATAAAGTATATAAAGTATGAGGACTGACATACAACCA
>BLSH010017864.1:30073-55227 GCA_018402905.1 Glandirana rugosa | reverse complement strand
ATTACCCCCTATAGTGATGGTAAAAACACCCCTTATGATGTATTAACTTCAGAGACTTGAAATATCGGTTGTGTAGACTGTCTTAGGGATAGATACAACTGGAGTACTGAGAACACTTGTCAATTGAACCTCACTCTAGTGACATATATTATCAGTACACTGAAACGGTGGGGACGGGTCGGCGGAGGTATCCGAGGGCGTATCGATCAACTCGAAGGTAATTTATGCCCTCGGGATGTGAGGTAAGAGATGAGTAGTCGTGTAGATTGGCTATAAAGTTCAGAGACTTCAATTATGTAGTATTCCCCACAAAAATGGTAGTGATATCCCCCATTAAAATAGCAGAAGAGCTTGATTATAGGCCCTATGGAGATGAAACCGGGCCTAGAAACGACCAGGCAGTTCCGCGGCCTCTTTAGTGAGAGGCGGTCCGGGGGACTGTGTACTCCAAATGTATGAGAGGCCCTCCAGGGATGACTAGAATGTATTTGTTAGTGGTTATGACCGGTAGTTAAGGCCCTGTAATTGTTATGGAGGTGGGGTGAGTGTAAGCACAATGGAGGCTCCTGTGCGATCCACCAGGCCTCAGCCTATGCCCCAGTTAGCAAGTGTCTCTTTACACGTTCATAAGGGGAGCCCTTAATGTTGGAGGGTCTTCCAGTACCCAGCGGGGTGGTAGGGAACCACTTGGTGATGCTGTTTGTGGAGTTGCTGCTCCGTTATGTCAGGTCCGCGATTGTAGGCCGCAAAGAAGCCGCGGCCTAAATTTTTGGCGTCGCGGACCTCCGTCTCCGATCTGCACCAAAGTTAGTGCAACGTGTAGCCTAAAGGCCGGGGAGATGGATCGGTGGAATATTGTAGCTCACCCGTGCCTTGGAAGTCAGGATTCGTCTGGATAACCTGCAGAGTTGAGGAGCAGCTCAGAAACACGTCCTGCTCCGTTCGCGGCCAGCCACGCCCCCCGGGGGTTCTTGGCCCCGAACAGTATACGCATGGGTCACCGTCTGTCTGATCCAACGGGATATAGTAGCTGACGAGGCCACCAAACATTTGCGCAGTCCTTCCGTCAGTACAAAGCATCAGACTTCCGAAAAGAAGCTGTAGCCGACAAATACACCTGCAGAGCTCTTATTACATCCAAAGAGTGCAAAGCAATCTCCTTGGGATGAGACGGGTGTAGACACAATGAAGTGAGAACAATGACCTCATTAACGTGAAAAGGGGAAGACACCTTTCGGTAGGAACGAAGGGGAAGGGCGCAGCACTGCCTTATCCTTATGAAGGACCAAGTAGGGAGACCTACATGACAAAGCCACCAACTCAGACACCCGCTTAGCGGATATAGTAGCCACCAAAAAGGACACCTTTTGTGACAGCAATTGTAAGTGAATTTCCCTGATTTTCTCATATGGCGTTTCTGCGTTACAAAAAGTACTAAATAAAAAAAAAACACGGTGCAAACGGCGACCGTACCTGAGGAGCTACATGATGTACACCCTGTACAAATCTATGTATCAAAGAATGCGTAGCTAAAGGACGTTGAAAAAGAATCACCAGAGCCGAAATCTGACCCTTGAGTGTACTCAAAGCCAAATTGTTATCCAGGCCTTGCTGCAAGAAGGCCAGCACCCGGGATATAGAGAAAGAGCGGGGGTTCCAACCCCCCGTCTCACACCAGGCAATATAACCCTTCCAGGTGCGATGATATATCTTGCCCGATGTACACTTACGCGCCTTAAGCATGGTAGGGAACACAGAGTCAGAAACGCCCCTATCCCTCAGCACCTGGTACTCAATAGCCAAGCCGTCAAAGCCAGCGAGGGTAAAGCAGGGTGCAGGATGGGTACCCGACAACAGATCTTCGCGAAGCGGGAGCCACCAGGGAACGTCCGTTACCATCCGCACCACGATGGCATACCAAGGGCGCCAAGGCCAATCTGGGGCCACCAGGATTGTCGGGATTCCCTCCACTTCTATCCTGCGCAGGAGCCGCGATAGAAGCTTGAGAGGAGGAAAGACGTACAGAAACCTGTACCGGGACCAAGGTGCGACTAGTGCGTCCGTGGCGGCCGCCAAAGGTTCCCTTGTCCTGCACACAAAGGTCTGCACCCAGAGTCTGGCGACTGAGAAAGTCCGCTTGCCAGTTTTCTACGCCCGGGATGTAGATGGCGGAGATTGCCGGCACGTGAAGTTCTGCCCACCTCAGAATGTGGGCCGCCTCCACCGCTGCTGCCGAGCTCCTTGTTCTGCCCTGATGGTTCACGTACACCACCGCCGTGGCGTTGTCCGACTGAACCCAAACCGGGAGGCCGCGCAGCCTTGCCGACCAGTGGGAGAGACAGAGCCTGATTGCCCTCAGCTCCAGCACATTTATTGGAAGGCGCGATTCCTGCGACGACCAACGGCCCTGAGCAGACAACTGCCCCAGGACCCCTCCCCAGCCCGATAGGCTGGCGTCCGTCGTGACTATGGACCAACCCAGGGGAATAAACAACCTTGTTGTTTATCAATGCCGGGGCCCAGAGCCACAAGGTCAATGACCCCCTGGTTTGATGATCCAATTTGATCAGCTGGTCCAGGGACAACGGAGACTTGTCCCACCGTAACAGGATCGCTCGCTGTAGGAGCCGAGTGTGACTCTGGGCGTACGGTATCGCCCTCAAAGGCCGAGACCATGAGCCCCAACACCCGCATACAGAACCGTAAGGAGGACCACCGACGTGATGGCAGGAATCACACCGCTGCTTGTAGGGTCAGCCACTTGGTAGGAACACCTTTGCCTGCTCCTTGTCCAATATTAGACCCAGATATTCCAGACGACAGGACAGGATCAATGTCGACTTCTGCAGGTTAATCAGCTAGCCGAAGTCTCTCATCAAGGCCATGGTGAGAGCAACATTTTCCTCCAGAGCCGAAGCTGACTCCGCCCGCAGGAGCAGATCGTCGAGGTATGCTACCACAGCAATGCCTCTCTGCCTCAATAGAGCCAGCACCAGAGCCAACAGCTTGGTGAAGACCTGAGGAGCCGAGGCCAGACCAAAGGGAAGTGCCACAAATTGGTAATGTAGATCCCCTACATTACCAAAAAAGCGCAGGAAACGCTGATGCCGGAGACAAATGGGAACACGAAGATAAGCATCCCTGATGTCCAGACACGCCATGAAGTCCCCTTGGTGAAGGGCGGCCACGACCGAGCGGACTGATTCCAACCTGAATTCCCGTGCTCTCACAAAGTAATTGAGCCCTTTCAGATCCAGAACTGGCCTGACCCCACCTTTTTTTGGCACCACAAAGAGGTTCCAATAGAAGCCGTGGAACCTTTCCAACGGAGGGAACGGCACAATTACCCCTTGTTCGGACAGTGTCTGAACAGCCCCCAGCAGAGTTTCCTGACGCCCTGGAGGGAGCCTCAAGTTTGATGGGAAAAACCTGTCTGGGGGTAAAGTACTGAAGTCTATCCAGTACCTGGGGGACACCACTTCCCGCATCCACTGATCGGAGATGCGAGCGGTCCACTGGTCTGCGCACCCCAGAAGCCGGCCGTGGCAGACTTGCCAGGCCGTGAGCCCTTGCCCGCTGAACCGGGCGGACGAAAAAAAGTGCTTCTGGCCCGAGGATGAAGGCCCGGCCTACAACAGTAATCCTGCCGCTTGGATTCTGAAAGAAAAGTACTCTTCCCCCCGGTGAAATCCTAAATGATTTCATCCAGTTGCGCCCCAAAAAGATGACCACCCTGAAAAGGGAGGTCCGTGAGGCCCTTTTCGGACGCGTGGTCATCAGACCAACACCGCAACCAAAATAACCGTCTGATAATGACTGCAAAAACAGACATCTTTGACAGCATAGGGAGCAGGTCCAAAGCTGCGTCACATAGGTAACGGAGACCCTGCACCAGGTGGTCTGCCCGCTGCAAAGCCTCAGGGGAGCACTTGCAGCCCAAATTAGTGTGCAACTCCGTTGCACATTCTGTGAGCGACTGCGCCACCAAGGCCGACGCCAGAGCCGGCCTCATGGCCATCCCCACCACCAAGAACAATGCCTTGGGGTCTATCGGCCGAATCCTTAAAGGATGGTGACCCCTCCAACGGAATGGTCGTCGCCTTATTCAGGGGAGCCACCGGAGGGTCCACTGCGGGGGATGCCCACTTCTTCAAAAGGCTGTCCTCAGAAGGATAGCGCACAGAGAAACGTTTGAGCTGTGAAAAGGAATTCTGCGGATGCTGCCATTCCTTGTACGCAAACTGGTCAAAAAATTGGACATAAGGAAACACCTTAGGGATCCGTGTCGGTTTAAAAGACCCACAAACGCAGGTAGGCTCTTGTGACTCCCCAGTCTGATCCAGTCGCAACGACTCACAGATGTCGGTGATCAGGGAGGCCACTAATGCCCTTTCGCGCGCCACTGAGGCCCCATGGTGCTCCTCACCGTCTGAGGGCTCCAATTCACCATCCGAAAGCTCCATGGGGGTCCCTGTGACTACAGAGCCCCCTTCCGGTTCAGGTTAATCCTCAGAAGGAGGAGGGGGTGGACGTTTTTTAGTCACCCCCTTGGCATGGCTAGGTACCCCCATGGCGAAAAACTCTCCCAAAATGGATGTTAGCTGATCCAGGGGAACCAGAGGTCCCAGTGCAGCTTGCTCTTCTGTGGACCCCTCTGGAGAAGAACCTGCAGGTTCAGCCGCCATTGAACCACCGGAACACTTTGAAGGCCTATGGGCCATGACACCCCCACAATGCTGCCCCACCAAACTGCCCCACAGAGTGACCAGGATATGCCCAGGAGGACTCTGCACTGCCACCACCGACACCCCAGGAAAAAGTCAGCTATACTTGCTGTTCTGTATGCCGCCCACAGTCACTGTAGGTGTGCTGTCCACCACTGCCAAGCTGCTGCCGCTGTGTGTGCACCGCTGATCAGGAAGAGAAAAATGGCGTTGACACGCACGTTTTCTATCAGTGGGACATACCAAAAATGGCTGCCGAGCGGTCACAAGAGGCCAAAACACATGGTAAAAACAGCCGCGACTACGGCAAAATGGCCGCCGAGCGGTCACAAGAGGCCAAACAAGCCATTGAAATGGCCACGGCTATGGCAAAATGGCTGCCAGGCACGGCTCAGGCAAAATGGGCGTGATACACCGCGAAATGGCGGCGAAACGCCGCATGGCGGTACCGCTAGCGCGGTGCGGGGGGGGAAATAGGAAAAGAACACCTTGACCCCAGGACCCTCCACTGGAATTACGGTACCGCTAGTCGCCCCCCCTCCGCACCCCAGGGGGGGGAGGGGGGTGTCACTCACCATTCCTGACGGGCGCAGCGGGTAGCCACCCGGTAGCAGACTTTCCTCCCTTCAGGTGGAGAGGGATGCTGCAGGCCAGAAATGCCCCTGGACGTGAGCGCAGCCCGGTCACTCGGACGTAAGTGGGGTTCACCCACTAGCCCCCCCGCACAGAACGGGTGCGATGCGGCGGACCCCGCCAAAGCTAAGGGTAGCTCGCATCTGTCGGCCGTGCTGGGGAAATTTCAGGATTTGAGTTATCCTCTATGCCCCAGCCGGCTACTTGATAGCAGCAGTCTTCATCAGATAGCTTGAGAAAAGCAAAAATAGGAAAAAATGGGGAACCGCAGATCCCATAAAGGAGCCAGGTCTAACTCCTTGCACTAGGCATAAAAAAACTGATATGCTATGCAGATCTGGGGGGTTATATGCTGAGTAAGGACGGCCCCCTGGGAGGGGTCAGCTTGCTTTTTTTTCTTTTTGCCTAGTCTACTCCTAGTAGGATTTGCATAAACCCCATGTGTTTTGAATAGAGGCTGCGTCTGTCAATGAACGTAAGAGAAAGTCCTTTATTTAAAAAGGAGCCCTGAGCTGTCTTCTCCCGGTGCCGTCTTCTCCCCGAGCTGTCTTCTCCCGGTGCTTCTCATCCGATGACATCACCCAGAGAGCCCACCCCTTGTGACGTCACGTGTCGTCACAAGAGGTGGGCTCTGTGCAAGATGTCATTGGATGGCCATGCCTCATGGCTATATACAGTAAGAGGTGCCAGACAGCGGGCGACAACACAACGGAGGAAGACAGCCAAAGAAGAAGAGCAGCCTTTTTTGTTTTTAGGGGGTAACCAGTGCAGAGGAAGAAGACAGCAGCGGGAGAAGACGGCACCAAGTGAAGAGGGCGTGGCGGGAGAAGACAGCACTGGAAGAAGATGGCTCTGGGAGAAGACGGCACCGGGAGAAGACAGCTCAGGGATTCTTTTTTAACCACTTCAATACTGGGCACTTAAACCCCCTTCCTTCCCGGACCAATTTTCAGCTTTCAGCGCTGTTGCAGTTTGAATGACAATTGCGCGGTCATGCGATACTGTACCCATATGAAATTTTTATCATTTTTTTCACACAAATAGAGCTTTCTTTTGGTGGTATTTAATCACCCCTGGGTTTTTTATTTTTTGCGCTATAAATTAAAAAAAGACAAAAAATTTTCAAAAACAATGCATTTTTCTGCGTTTCTGTTATAAAATTTTGCAAATAAGTAATTTCTCTTGATAAATTTTGACCAAAAATGATACTGCTACATTTCTTTGGTAAAAATAACCCAAACTGGAGTTTATTTGGTGTTGGCGGACAGACAGATGTTTGAGGACTGTGACAGATGTGACGGTGACATACAGATGTTTTGTGTATGGTGACAGATGTTTGAGGACTGTGACAGATGTTTGGGGACTGTGACAGATATTTGGGGACTGTGACAGATGTTTGGGGACTGTGACAGATGTTGTGTATGGTGACAGATGTGATTGGGGACATACAGATGTTTTGGGGGCTGTTTTATGGGGACACTGACATGTATGTGGACAGGGGTATCAGTGTGCTTGGTGCACTGTGTGGGGGGCGATCTGTGACAGCTTTCTGCATGAAATCCTCACCATGCAGAAAGCTGTCACAGAGCTGCAGCTCCCCCCTTCCCCCCCCCCGCACTGAGCTCTCACTGAACTCGGCGGGGGGAGAACTGTCACAGAGACGCTCGTCTCTGTTTACAATGTGACGGCTGTGATTGGACACAGCCGTCACATGATCGGGAGGGCCAGTCACTGCGCCCGTATCCCGGTCTCCGCTCAGCTGGATCCTGTGATCATAATGATCACAGGATCCAGCAGCAGCGCGGCGCGTGCCCGCGCTGCGAGCTCCCGTTCTGCAGGACGTATATATACGTCCTGTCAGAACGGGGAAGCTCCCACCCGGCCGTATATGTACAGTGGCCGGGTGGGAGGTGGTTAATAAAGGACTTGTGAAAAACCAGCTCTTGTTTTTTTTTTAACATTTCAGTGCTTTTTCGTGTGAATAGGTACGGGTGCTATGTACCCGATACCCATTCACATGGGTATTCAGATTCCAATAAGCCCCCTGTCTGCAGACACTGAGAACCACAACCCAGGGTTATCGGGAAGAGGTCTTTGTCCCCATTAACATTTTTGCAAAGCAGGGCGTGCGGCCTGCTATGGTTCCTGACCTGCTGGGCTGCATCCTTGGATAAGGGTTTGGTATGGATTTTGGCGAGGAGCAGTCCTGGTAAGGACCTGGGGGGGGGACCCCATGCCATTCTTTTTGCAATTTTTTTTGCCGGCAATTTTTTTATTTTTAACATTCACCTGTCAGCAGTTGTTAAGGGCATGGCGGCCGGCTTCCTTAGAAACCAGCTATATACAGTGCGTTTAAAAAAAACCCATAAAACGCAAAATGCATAAAAACTGCATGCAAAAACGTATAACAAAGGAGGGTTTAAAAGTGCAAAACGCGCCTGAAAAACTCATTAAGCACAGCCGCATAGATGTGAACCTAGACTTACACCACAGACCATCAGGAGTAAAACTGACAAAACCATAAATGTCTTCCAAGGAGGAAACGCCATTGAATCACCATGGGGAGATACCTCTATGTACTTTTTTTTGTGGCTAGCATTACCATCTTGTATTGCCGGGTCTTGTGTTCAGTGCCCACCGTCTTCATTACTTTTATATTGTATTTCTGTGTTTATGTGAGTTTTGTTTCCTGTCATAAGAACATAGTTCATGGTTAATTTGCCCCTAAAATATCCAAAATGGGCATAAGGTTCTGCAGGGGTTCTTAAACTTTTTATGATTATATTCTACCTCCTAAACAATGGTCACCCCAATATGTCCCTTTACCCCCTTTGCCAGACTATCAACTATCGAAACCATAATTACTGCTTTTAGATAATTCAGTGGTGCTCCAGATGAAAAGAGACAAGGAGGAAAAGCAAGAAAAAAGGGGGGGGGGGGGATTAAAAGCCATGAGAGAGATCCCTTTTAATTAATGGTAGTATTCAGATGAATGTATGGGAAAAGTCAAAAAGTGTAGTAAGCGTAAACTCACATTCATAAGGTTGCTGGATACCCATCCTAGGGTCAAGCAACCTATTTTAGCACATGTGGAGAATATGACTGGGTGGAAGGTGTGCCTGGGCACACCCTAATCACCCTGTACTGTGCAGATTCCCCCTGCTGTCTGGCTACAGAGAAAGGGACTGGGCAATCTCTGTCTCAGTCTCTTTCTCAAAAGTGAGACATCAGTGGTCTTTTTAGACCCCTGATATTTCACCAAAGCCCTCCAGCATGGCTCCTAAATAAAATTGTAAAAAAAATAAATAAAATATAATATTGTAAAAAATAAATAAAATAAAATAAAAATAAACTACTGACAGCTATCTCTGCCCTACTGACACCGCCCTCTGCCCTTCTGATATATATATATATATACACATACACACTCTTGTTTGTTTCCGCTTTGTGGTGCACACCCTAATGCAATAGGCTGCGCACACCTATGAGGGAAGACAAGATTTGGGGCAGATCCTCTTTATTCAGGAACATTTTGGCCATGGTTCAAGTAAGAAACAAGTTTGGATGAGATTTGAAATTCCACAGATACGGTAGATTACAACACTGCATAATATGTAGGGGAGGAGTGAAGAATTGCTCAACGGCTATCCACAATTTGGTATTGCAGTGTCTGCACAAGTCAATAATGCGATTCAGATGAGAGGTAACATAACACAGATTTACATCACGGACAGATAGTCCCCCTTCGGTATTTGGGCATTGCAGCTAAGAACAAGATACCAACGCTCATCAACAAGACTACAATAGAGCTTCACACCTGAAATTTTCATCAAGGGTTCTAAAAATGGATTAGGGGGCTGATGGAAGGGAGAATAAAATAAGGAAAACATATCACATCTTTTTAACCATGAAAAGTAAAATGTATGTTAAAGCGGAACTTCAGTCATTTTTTCATCTTTCTAGCTATTAAATCCTCTGCCCTTGTTGTCTCAACTTTGGATAGTAAAACTTTTTGTTCTGGCAGTAAATACCTTATACAGCCCACTTCCTGTTTCTTGGCTAGAAAAATGCCTCGGCATTTGACATCATGCCCAGCTCTCTCTCTCTCACTCTTGTGAGAGTTTGCCAGGAAGGGAGGGTGAGGAGTCATAAGAGGGCGAATGAGAGCTGCAGAGCTGGAGGCATGCCTCTGTGTAAATCCAGGAAGTGAACATTCAGCAGCTTCAGCTGCCCACAGTCAAAATGATTGCAGCCAGACTCAGTGGAGGGAGATTTCTGCAGCATATTTGGCAAGTACAGAATCACAGTATATATAAAATAATATACAAAGTGGTTGGAGGGAAGCTTCAGAATGGCAAAGATGTCTTTATTACAAATTATGTGAGCAGACTGCAGATCTTTTTTATTGATTGCTTATTACAGGTCCTTTAACATTAGAGACCCATCATATAACAAGTGACAAAGAGCAGCGTATAGACTGTTAACACCTACAATCACGTCTGTTGACCTCTGTCAAAGGAAAGCTGTATGTGGTGTATTAGAAGGTTTCAGTTGATCCTCCTCTGTTGCTGGTAACCCTACAGCATTGGTGTCAGGTGTCATATCTCTTGTATACTTATAGGATATGAACATGAACAGCTCTGTTAGAGTTGGTGGGGAAATATCTATTGGCAGTTGACTAAAGGTGGTCAAGTCACAGGCGGCTCAATAACTAAAAGGGATTCACTAGAGGGCGAGCATCATTTAGGATGGTTAGAGGCACTTACTAGCATACAGGAATGTGTTTTAAGCTATTGGGGTCTAAGCCTTCTGCTGGTTATAAGGATCGCTGGAAAGTTTTGGCAGATGTCTCCCCACCTATCGCTTTTTAGGAGAGTTTACACCTTTATGAGCTTGTTGAACACCCCATTCCAAAACAATCTGTATTACGATGAAGGTGGCCCCAACTTTGTGGCTATAGCAACCTTCGCTCTTATGAGAAGGCTTTCCACAAGTGTTGGAGCATGTCTGTGGGAATATGTACCCATTAAGCCTAAAGAGCATTTGCGAGATATTATTCTGATGTTGGACAAGAAAACCACATTTGCAAAGGACTTTACAAATCATCCCAAATTTCCTCGACACCAGGGATAAGCAATTAGCGGACCTCCAGCTGTTGCAAAACTACAAGTCCCATCCTCTGCCTCTGGGTGTCATGCTTGTGGCTGTCAGAGTCTTGCTATGCCTCATGGTATTTGTAGTTCTGCAACATCTGGAGGTCCGCTAATTGCATATCCCTGCTCTACGCCATTGGCGGCCCGCTCATTTGGGGCACAGGTGCACCACCCCCCTAATCCATGCGCCTGGCCGCCAATCTCCATGCAGGACGCCGGACGCATGGATTCCAATGGGTTTTTTTTTTTGAAGCACATGATTAGAGCCTGAGGCTCTAATTGGTTTCAAAAAGGGTCGGCTCGGGCGCAGTGAGCCCACCCTCCTGTGTGATGTGTGCAGCAGTGGTTGGAGCGGAGAGGAGTAGAGGAGCGAAGGAGAAGGATGAGGCGGGGGAGCTGGCGGCAGCCAATGAGTGTGCAGTCTCCGGCGGTGGCTATGCAGTGCAGAGGCAGAGTTCCCATGTATCAATCAGACGGAGAAGAGCGAGTGCGGCTGCTATGGTGAGCATTCCCTCAAGCAGGATGCCTGGGACTTGGCGGTCCCCACATTGCACACTCCGCTGTACACAGGAGAACATGGAGGAGTCCAGGGAGCCATGTGTGCATGAGAGAATACCCTGCTGGGGTTCTGCTACTGAAGATAGTGGTGAGGATCCTGTGGGGGCTGAGGAACCATGTGATGCTGGTGGAGGAGCAATCCCACCCAGTATGGGCGCTGGGCAGGTAAGACATGTGCAATCATGGATGGGATAAGTGCGGACCCGGTGGTGGGGTTGGAGCTCCAGCCGCCACTGCTCTACACCAAACTCGTCAACCCATGTCTGTATGGACCTGGCTTTGTTACAATTGAGAAGTAAACCCTTCAGTCAACATGAACAAGTTTATTTTAAAAATATACACAAAATGTACAAAAATAAGTACAATAACCATCTTAAATATAAAAATATAAAATTAAAAAGGAAAATGCCAATATTATGTAGTATAATTTAGGTGTGCTTTACATGTTAATATAACAGATTAAAAAACACATTTAAACAGGATTGGCCTTACAATGTTAGCTAAGTTCAGCACTTTCACTAGTGCAAGTTAACAAGTGGTCATATTTGAGTTTTTTGTTATCTATTTCTTAAAACACGTTGTCTAGAATCATGCAGTTCTCCATGTGCAAAAAGCAAGTACGGAAAGGTACGCTTAGGATTCAAGTAGTCTCATATTAAAATGCAACATTCAGAAATGCATGTGCATGCATGTGGAATGTCACTTTTGTTTATTACATATATTATATGCTGCTTTATTATTGGGGAATGGGATCAACGTTATTAGACCCACCAAAACTATTAAATGTTCAATTTTGGAAGCGATTCTACCATTTAAAAGGACATGTTAGGAGCCAATACAGCTGCTAATGAGACCACACTAGTCCAATAATAAAAATAAAGGCAACTGCATATAATATATTTGCCCTTCAGCACTTGGTCCTACCTCCAATTCAAGACATATCCAGGCCAAGAACTCTGGCTGGCTGGGACAGAAGGGGTCATTCAATGCTGTACTTGGCAGGTGGAAATTATCTGCAATTTTTGAGGCTGTAAAGTTATTCTGTTCAGCTTAATTGTGAGTGATATATCACAGAACGATATTTAGAATGTGGTCTGATAAACTAGGGAGTGTCCACTATCTACAAAGAATGGAAATGGCTTTTCAGATAGGCACTCTTCCAAGTGAAAGATCCCTTTTAAACTAGTCTCACCAATTCTAGATATTAAGGCAAAGTTTATAATTTAGCTTGCCCTCGCCTCCTGCATACACACATAGAAAACTGAACAAATTACCTTACATCTCACCAATAATCTATGGGCCCAGTGTTATGGCCCGTACACACGATCCGAAAATCGGATGACAGATCGTCTGTTTTTTTTTTGCATGCTAATCTCAGATCGAATCGGAAGAGGGTACCAAAGTCACAAAAATTCTCGTATGACAGAATAAAAAAATCGGAAGTGATGTCATGTGTTGTAGTGTATTAGTGATGTAGTGTATTTGTATTGTATTTTTAGACGACAACTGTACTGATTAAACTAAAATCGTACGGTGTGTTATCATGCAATCAAAATTTTCATGCATGTCCGATCGAATAGTATCGGATGAACTGTCATGATCGGCTCTCGTAAGCTGTGTACCAACGATCCGATTATCGTATGATCGCATCATATGCAGTATTTTTCGTCCGATTTTCGTATCGTGTGTATGGGCCATTAGGCTTAACTAATCAATAACGTAACAGGGGATAATACTTGGTATTCTGAAAAATATATTTTAAACAACATAAGGTAAATTATTTGTTTCAGGCAGGGAACAATACAATTTTCATTCGTATGTTAAAACAAGTAGCACTCTAATCACACACTTCTTTAAGAAAAAAATAATATAAAAATATACTGAAATTCAGTATTAAAAGTGTATATATCAATACATACAATACAATACATACTTTTCCTTAAAATCTTTAACAGTTTCACAAATAAGCAAATATTCCATGTAACTAAAATAAAGACATATTTTCCGGGTTTTTTTCAAACTGCAAAATGCATATAAAAATAATAGCTTATATGTGTATATATATATATATATGTATAAAATATGCATTATATTGCATTACTGAATCAAAGTAAGAAGACAACAGCACCATAAGTGTCTTCATCTAAGATGGAATGATCTGAATTTGACTGGTTGTTGTGCTGGCCAAGACGCATTGCTTGTGTGTTATACCACAATAAAATGTCTTCTTAGCGAGCCGTATGGCTGAGATGTGATACAGTTTATTACAGAATACCATGTTTTATTAGGGAGGTTTCTTCTGAGATTTTTGTACTGACCTAGCGACAGCTAAAGCTCCTCCTTGAACAAAGCGTACAAAATAGTCACCAGCCAGGGGTCCAACTGCATACAGACCTTTCTCCTGTAAGCACTCATAGGTGAATGGATCAATCTCCAGAGGGTTCCTTTTGGAACTGACTGGCTTTTCTGTGTCCAGAGCCAGATGCTTACCATTTTTTGGAAGGAAAGACAAGTTAGGGTTGGAGCCAATAAGAATTAGGGTCATGGAGACATTGAATGCCTTGTGCTGTCCATATTTATCCCTGAAAATACATTTTTTGTTGTCACTGAAGTGAACTGCATGGTGCTCAGGAAGGCTCATGTAACCTTCATAAGGTCCACCTTTAAAGACAGATTGTTCTTTCATCATTTGGTACACCTTGTGGTACTCTGGGTACATGACATGTGGTAATTGGTTGAAAATGAGTGCTGGGTCATTAACCCGTCTTCTAAAGGTATGAATTACGGGGATGTTGTAGTGATGCGCTAACAGAATGGCATCTGCAGCTGTCAAACCTGCACCTATGATCAGTACTGGGTCTGAGTCTTGATGGACTTTTTTTGTCTTCACAGCCTCTTCAAGAGCAGAGATCTGGTGGTACACAAATGGAAGATCTTCTCCTTGGATACCCAGTCTGGAAGGGCTATCATATGTCCCTGTGGCCAGAACCACATTCTTTGCATAGACACAGAAATTCTGCTTGATTCTTGAATCATTTTCGATGAAGCCACTCACTTTGAAGATGCTCTTATCCTCTGGGCTATCTGTGTTAAGCTTGGGTCTGTCCCAGAGGTTGTCCTTCTCAGGTACATTTTCCTCACCTCTGCCCAGTTTTACAATCGAGGTGACAACAGCTCCTGAGACAAAGTTGTCCTGAAGTCTTTTGTTCCTTACATAGTATTGGTAATAATTCAAGATGTCGCCTGCAGTTGACCTATCATTTCTGAGGTTCCTAAAATATAAAATAAGTAGGTGGTTAGTTAAATGAATGCTATGTTTTTACACATTTTGAAAATTAATATTTTTGAACATTGTTGAGAGGTTCCTCCAGAGTCCAACTGACTGCTCTCTTAACTTCCACGTCTTTCACATGTAACCACAACAAAGCTGTGAAAGTGCAAATGGAGACAGTGGTCCTATTCCAAGTAATAGTAAAGTATATGTAGGTCGAGATTTTACATTTTTCATTTCAGCAGAATGAGGGCACTGATGACATTTTCAGGTCAGCTTTAGAGCTGAACTTCGGTATTTTTTGTATAAAATACTCTTGCAGTGAGCAGGGATGGTAAAACCCTCTCCTTTTGGTCCCCATTTTAAAGTGAACCTATTCACCAGTACAGACAAAGTGTCGGATCACTTAAATTTAAAGTGATATTAAATGCTTTTTAAACACTTTCTGCAGTTGATATAATCACTATCTTTTAGTCTTCGAATATGTTCCAGTTTGTTACTGCTTGCTATTACTGCTGCCCCAGGTTTCCTGTTTCAGGGTGGCTCCTTTCCTTGCAGTATCCAACATAGCAACCCTTGAATGCAGGCACTAGAGTTATGTCTCCCAACACTGTGTGCATCACCAGAAACACACAGCCCCATTGCATAAGATGGCAAGGCACTCCCCTGCTCCTCCTCTCTCCCTTCTCCAAGTTAACAGACTGGCTTAAGACTGCACTGTCCACTGTAAACTCTTCCTTTGAAGACCGGAAGCTTGGGGAAGCAGCACTGAGAAAGCAGGATACAGCAGCATTGAAAGTTGTAAACTGCAAGTGCTGGGGTAAAAAAGGTATCAAATAATTTATTGGGGAATGTTTATTTCACTGAGCTCAATGTGTTATGCTAAAATACACTGAGGATTTAATACTATAAATGCTTCAATTATAACTTAAAATAAGTGCAGTTAATTTGTCACAGTAGAAAGACCCTTGAACTAGAAGTCCGGGCAAAAACTAACTAAGCCTAAATCTACTCCCACCCTCATTCTAAGCCCTATGCTACCTACCCTGTAAAGGAAAGATGCATATGCCTACCTAATCTAAGAGCACTCAAGTCCGGTCATGTGATCCCAGCGCGGCTTCAGTGTAGAGGAGGGACAGTGGACAAAGAATGTCCCATAGTAAGTCTGTGGGTGACGACTGCCCTGATTCTGAAAACATTGTTGTTGCTCCCTTCCCAAAGCCGGCCACTGGGGAGATCATGTGACCGGACCACAGTGCCCTTAGATTAGGTAAGTATACACATCTTTCCTTTACAGGGCAGTTGGCGTAGGGCTTAGAATGGGGGTTGGAGTAGATTTAAGCTTAGCTTTTGGCTGGACTTCCACTTTAACATCCGATAAGATAATTATTTGCAGAATGCCATAGATAGCTGTGTATGACATGCATTTATCCATGTTCAAAATGCAAGCTATGTGCAGTATGAATAACCGAGATAAATCGAGATTAGCCGTTCTGTAGACGGCTCGTTATTAGTACTAGTTATCTGCTTTAGATTGTGTTCTTGTATTGTAAATCAAGCTTTCTACGAATGTTCTTATCAGGTAACCCCCTAGCCCCTCCTTTCGTGTTCAAGAATTCCTAGTACGCAGATACAGTACATGAGATGGTAGACACAAATACTCTATATGTTTTGCATCAATGGACAGGGCCTAGGGGAAATCTACCCAATAAGGGGGCGATTTAGCTGATTGCCAGATGTTCAGACAGTCTGTTTAAAGGAAATTTCATCTAGTTTTGGGTAAGCAAAAGATAGTTAAAGTGAACCTTCACCCAGGAATCTGACTTCCTCTCTTCTGACCCTCTTATAATAGGAAAAAAATATTTTTTACACATAAAATACCTTTATAGATCATTAAAGTCCTTTCTTCCTGAATGACGTAAATAGCGCAATTTCGCACATGCACAGATATGCTGTGAGATCTATAGGAACTGGCAGAGCCCCATACTGTGTCTGCGAATGCACAAAATTGCATTGACCCCTGCGCATGCACAGAAAGCATTAGAAAATAGGAAATTCCTCTTTATAATCACCTGCTGAGATATGAGGCTTTGGATGTACTGTTTAGGCTGCCACGCTAGGACTATCATTTGAAAACCAGAGACCATTTTACTTAATCCCCCCTAAAGCAAGCATAATTCTGAAGATTGTTGTGATAAAGGAAAATGTAATACATTTTCAGTGGGTTCATATTTTATTGACTATAGCAATGTTTACCTTAATAACACATTCTATATGACTGTCACAGACTTTGTAGTATGGTCAATAATATTTTTGTTATATAGTTTTGCAGCACAGGGGTCATCGATTCGAATTCCAACCTAGTCACTGCCTGCATGGAGTTTGCATGTTCTTCCTGTGCTTGTATGGGTTTCCTCCCAGTACTTCCATTCCCCACAATCCAATGGCATATTCATTGATTAATTGGCTCCTGTCTATATTGGCCCTAATATGTGTATGTATGCATGTGACATAGGGACCTTACATTGTAAAGGGCTGCATGAATTGTCAGCACTGTAATATTATTAATTTGTAGATCAGCCATAGCAGGAAGCACCCAGTGGTTCAGTGCAATTATTCTGCCTCCCACTGAAACTGAATATGTGGTGCAGCCCCATAGTCCCCCTGCAAAGTCTTACAAATACGTGTTCAGTTTGTCAGCTGCTTGCAGGTTTTTGTAACAGGGTGACAACACTCCTGCATTTTCCTGATTTCAGAGCAGAGTTGTCACCCTTTTGTATACTGTGCCTGCTTGCACTACAGTGAGATGAGAAGATGTTGCAGGGGGCATAGTTATCAGCATTGCCCCTGGTAATTCACAGGTCTATAGCTTGTCAATCAGCAGCCATCAGTGCCTAGTCCTACCCACTGCTTTCTGGATTGGCAGCACTGCCTCTGCTGCTGAAACCCTCGCACTGTGAGCTGCAGTGTCTGGGAGGGGGAGTGCGTGAGACACAAATGAAGGAGCATTTGGCTCAATCAGGGGAGCAAAGGGAAGTGTTAGGTCAAGAGGCTTGTGCATCATATCATAGCTGCATTTACACCAAGCTGTTCTGCTTACACATTTATCTAAAATGACCAATATATATATATATTCCATCCATAACAGTCACCATACTTTAAAGTCTGATTGTGACTGGTTTCTTACCTCCTTTTCATCCTCATCCAGTCTTTAAATGATAAATCAGGCAGGCCCATCCAGTCCCCACGGCTAAGAGTAATCATGGATCCCTCAATAGCCTAAAATAGAAAATACTTGTGGTCACATAACTTACATAGCAAAGAAATACTTACTTTCCCTGAAGACATTAACACAGAAAACACGGTTTATTTTTAGGCTTTGTTCACGCCAGCCCATGGCATTTTTGCGCACGGCTGGTATTTGTTGTGCGCAAGCAGCGAGGGGCGGTACATTGTGCTGTTTCAGTGCATAAAACCATTTACATTTTTTTTAACCCTATTGAAGCCCCCACAAAATGACATTGCACCTGAATTGTAGTATAATGAGTTGTGCTGAGGAATCCAAGGGGAGTTCAGCCATTCTTAGCCCTCCTCCCCCCCTTAGCAGTGATAACTTTGCCAAATGCCCAGGCATTTCACATCAAAAGGGAAGCATCCCAGCTCTTTATTACAGTTTAAATATCCATCCCAGCATGACAGTTAACAAAGCTCCATGCTAACATCTCAGTTTGAAGCTGGCCATACACAGCTAATGGGCTCAATGAAAAAAAATAAAAATAAACACAGATACCTCCATCCACACAAGGTAGATGGAGGAATCCCCCCTCTGGGATGATTGATAAAACATTTCCATAATGTCCCTTCGACAGAAGTTGATCCTAGGATCGATTTTTACCAAGTCGGGATGGCCACACACTGATTGAAATTTGGTCAATCCCTGCTGAACCAGCCCAATTCAATCAGTGTATGGCCAACTTTAGTCTGCTTTAAACGTACACAGCAGTCACGTGTATGAATGAATACTTTGAATCTATTTCACAAATAGCAGCTACAGTATAGCGCTTGGTTTCTCCTTATGTGTGTCTTATGTGATCCAATGATAAATTACATGTGAACTACTCACATTCCAAGCACCCCCTGGTGGTCCTCTCCCCAGCACCAAGTGACGAATGGCTCTCTCTGGTTCTAGAGTCCAGCCCAGTACAGAATCCACGTCCCCGAGAAAATCAGTGTCAGGTCTGAGCAGAGTGTCAAACAGCAAAGCAGCCGGACTGTTGGAGCGTCCTTCCAAGCCCTCAGACAAATACTCAAGATCCTGGAAAAATAAAAAAATGTAAAGTTTTTCATTTGTTAATTGTAATATACCAATAATCAATATTAATTTAACTCCCATTACTAAGAACAACTGTGAACTCAGGTGGAAAGATCTCATTGTTTGTTGAAAGACAGAAAGCGGGTGGGTGAGTCGGCGCGCTGGCATCTACCCCTACCTGCTAATTTTGCTAATTTAGTGCGCAGATCTGCATTACCAGAAAAAAGCAGAGGTCCAGGTATGAAAAAAACTAGAAACCCGTTAAAGTGAATGTCCATTGAAATTACTTGAATCCCAAGCTTCTAGGTTCATTAGTCACTGGGGGGGATTAATGAGTGGATGTTTCTTGGTCACCTCCTCATGTGAATGTTACAGCACTTTACTGCAATCCCGTGCTTCCTGAAGGAATGGGAGAGCCCAGAAACCGCTGTGAACACTGCCGCATCTTCAGAGTCCCATAAAAATGATTGAACAGCTCTAGAGCCAGATGGATCACTCTTATCTAAAAGCCCATCACCAGCTCTAAAAATCAATGCCAAGCTTCATGGTTGCAGCAGCAGCAGCTGAGAGCTAGCTTTAACCCCTTGAATACCAGGATGTTTATAAATGCACCTTGTTTGACAAGGATTTAAACAGCACTAGTTTGTTGTGCTCAGGAAGGGGCTATGAAAACCCTTAAAGTGGATCTAAGCCCTCCTATTCTCTACTGCCAAGAAAGTTGCCATCTTAGCCTCTGTTTGATCTGCTGAGCATTTGATCAGTTACGACACCAACCATTTTATGGCTTGACAGTTCACTTGAAAGCGCAAGAAACTGTGACAGTTATTGTTCATGGCATGCCTTGAATGTAACTGCTTTGGGAAACAGTTAAAATTGATGGTTTAGTTCCGCTTTAATGCTTTGTGTGGGTCATGACATGATGTGTGATTATTGCGAGAAGCAGAAAAAAGCTTCATCGCTCATCATAAGAAGTCTACACATAAGATATATTTAACATGGTTACAGAAAGCTATTGGCATTGATTTATGTAAGGTATGCTATGACCCCCCCCCCCCCCTCCTTCCACTGCAAAAAGGTCTGCAGCTAATAAAATGACACTGGGTGCTTTATAAAAGGCATAGCGTTTCAACGTATATCTGTTTTACAGATATACATATAACTCAGAAGCCTCTATTAGCATGCTTCCATTATACATTTTTTGAAGACAAGTACTTATAACTTTATTTCAATTGCCCAAATACCAACACGTTGACCTAGAATGGTTGTATATGTCAGCTAATAATTAGGAAACTAGTATTTCCATGCTGTAGCTCCCTAAGGCAACTGCCTTTATGGCCTTACGGTGATATTCTACTCATAGCTGGAAAAGACACCTGTAGGCACTTCTCTACCATTAAATGTATGTTAGAAAAATTAGGTTTTTCTACTCCAAAAGTGTGTTCTAATGAAACCAAGAGCCATGGGGGACATTTCCAGAATGATTATTCACAGTGAAGCGTATCGAATGTGCTGCATTTCACGTGGCCTCAGGTCATAGTGACATTTCCACAGGGCTGATCACCTCTAGTGTCATCAGCTAGCTGGTTGTCAAAAGTTCCCATGTATTGGAGTGATGCTTGAAAGACCTTTTTTTATTTGGTGCTCTTTTGTCCCCCTTTCCCTTAGTTTGACAAAAGAATGGGATTAAATGAATGCCAGCATCACTCAAATTTTAGATTGCCACATAAGAAATTTCCTTATCACAGATGTTCCCTTCGTCATCTGAGATCAATTTGCTGGAGTTTTAACCATTTTTCAGGTATTGCTTCTGTGTTAATGGACTAAGCTTCAAAATCAACATGGTAGCCCATTCTAACCACTGTAACAATATAATATATATGTTGCAGATATTGCTATGATCACGTGCGTGACTGCATAATTCCATATATAAAGGTACACAAACCTGTTCTGTGATAGGAACACCAGGGAATTCTTCTAGTTTCTTTTGTAACAATGGATTGGGATGTACAGCTCCCTCTTTCACATATGGAGTATATCCAGACAATAAGTAGGACAGACAAATCCCTGATGGGCCATTACCTAAAAGCAAGCAAGCATTAACCATTAAATACATATATCTATATGTTCTGGAAAGCAACTCATGAAACATGCAAATATCTGTAAATACACTTTCTACATATGAACATGGCCATGAATTTTCATCTTCTCTAGTAGCCTGGACCCAATGGTGAAAGTAAGACAATGCAACATAAGAACGAAAAAAGCACAACTCCCAGGGGGAGGAACGGCAGGCAGATCAAAGCTATATGTATTATAATAAAGGTAATATATATTTATGCACGGGAGAAAGATATGCCATCTATTGCTCCTTCTATGTCTTGGGATAGCAGCTCTGAAGCATGAGTTTATTGTCCAACGTGGAAATATTGAGCCAAAAGTCAATTGTATTGTAATGTCGGTAGAGAGAATATTAAGGTGTCCTTGTATATTTCCCATTACGCAGTTATAGGATCCAGACATTTATGCTGGCATATACAGTACATCAGAAAATGTATACAGTGAAATCCACTTTGTTGGTATTTAGAGATAAATAGGCTTAAAAAAATCCTGACTACTAGAATCAAAGCATGGAAGAATCCATCCATTGACATGAACACAAGGCTTAAACCTGAAATCCCGGCAGACAGAGGTGACCATCATTTAATCCAGTTTGTGTAAACCAGGCAAATTTAGATTCATGTGTGTCCATGCCTGCTGGACAGAAGTCGATCCTTAGAATGTATCAAATAGGCTTGTTGGAAATATTTTCTCAATTAGTTGGCTGCAAGCCGCTGTCAAAATACAATGTTTCAGTGGGAAGGATTCCTCCATCCACCTCGCTTGTGTGGATAGAGGAATCCAATTGTTTTTTGTTTTCTTTCATTCAGCCGGCTGGCTGATCAAGAAAAAAAAGTGATCTATAGTCAGCTTAAGTACCTAAATTTGCCGTATCAGACTTGAAGTAGTAGGAAGAGCAGTATGCACCTATATAGCTTTAAGCTGGCCATACATGGATCGAAATTCAGCCGGTTTAGCAAGGACTTTTGTACAACCAGCCTTACAGATTTTCCCCATTCAATTAGGGCTGCAGGGTATAGCCAGCAGCACTGATCAGTGCATTCTGATGGGGGAGCAGTCTACTCATTGTCAGAATACAAAGGCTCAGCAGGGAGGATTCCCCCATCCACATAGAGTGTGTGGATGGGGAAAAAGTCTTTTTTTTTTTGGTTCAACCTGCTAAAAAAGACTCAAGTATGGGCTGCTTTACTGTATTGCACAGCTCTGTCAATCCAACACTGGGTTGCTTGTTGATAAGAGCAGAGGGATACCTTGATCAGTGCAATCATGCTCTCCACTCCTGTTCTATCTGCAGGCTGGGGGGAAGGTTAGTGATCCAATTGTATTGATAAACTATATCAAAAGCCTGCAAGCATGGGCAACTTCTCACCCAAAACAAGTCAATGGGAATGCAAAAGCAATCTGAAGCACATTGATACAGTTTAGGCAGGCTGAGCGGATCAGAAGGGGGTCAACTGCAGATCAAATGCACCTGAACTCTGAATGATCTCAGATGGAAGCTGAATACACTTGAACGCATGTGGCAAATGCCCAAAGCCCATCAGGCCCTAGACTGGCTGAACTGAATTACTAATCTTTAAGTAGGTAAGGCAGTTTACATACAGTATTTGTATTTAACTGTGGATTAAGCTGTTTGCCTGGTATTCAGCTTTAAGGCAAAGTATTCCTGTTAGTTTTGTTGGTACATTATTGTAATTCCCATTCAATACATGTTTTCCCTGCTCTGAGTGAATATGTAAGAACATAATGCATGTCTGTGCCCTTTGTAATGGTCATTGAGATATGATTACATTTGGAACAATAATATATTGCTCCCCTACAGAGAACCTGCTGAGCAACTTCCAGCGTTGGCTGGCAGGGACATCAGTGGGTATGGGCACGGTGTACTTATGTAATGTAATACAAGTTGCAGCTGGCCCTTGTGTGCCTGTAAACTAAAGACAATGCTAATTAGGACACAATGTAGGTCTCTGCCAACATGTATCAAGGTTAAATACAGGACACATCACCAAACTTAAATGCATATGAAAATCTCATGCAAAGCATGTCTTATTAAACACGTTTCTTGTTATATCTTGTATTTCTGTTTTGTTCTTTCTAAATAATGCATCATTACACTGTTGAAACTACGTAGATAGTATTGGTCTGTAGAAGACAATTTTCTGCTTGCCAGATTGCTGACATGGTAATGTAAGTGTAACAGGTATGAGGAATGCAAACAGGGCCTTTTGTATTTGTAGATGAAAGACATTTCTTATTGCCAAACAAAAGAACCAATATTGCCAAGCCTATTGCCTCTGGACTTTGATTAGCAGCATAATATGGCCACTTGCCAGACAACTTGAGTTGAATGCATAGTCAAATATTTTTTTAGTTTTGGATAGAATAGGGAAGAGCCTACCCTGCCAGGTTATATTTTTGCTGACTGTGTAGCATTGGGGAAATGGCATATGCCAGCCAATAATAATTATGCAATCCAGGGCATGTGGTTACAATTGGTTGTAAGACATTATTTGTTGACTATTGGTCTGCATCAACTGGCTTATTCAATAAAATTGAAGCAAAATAACTACCCAGAGCAACCAATCAGAATGCATCTTGTACTGGTCTCCCTTCATTAAAAGGCAATTGCAATGGTTTAAGCCTCATACACACGCTGCAATTGTCGTACGACCGCACGTCCATCTTTTCCCAAAGTCGGCTGTCCATGATTTTGTCTAAGGTACTGACGGGAGTAAAGTTATCGTTCGACAAATGTGAAGGTAGTGACGTGCTACGAGCGTATATAGAGGAAGTTCAGTTTTCGTGCGTCACCCTTTGGGCCCCTTCCACTAATTTCGTGTTTACACAACCGAACACTTCCAGCTTGTTCCTGGGTTCCGAACATGCGTGTTTGTACTTAAAACTTTTGTTTGTCCTACTACTACTACTTTGTCCTTTTCTCGTCTGCTCATACAACTTTTGTTGGACGATAATTCAAAATCGGCTGTCGAATGGAGTGTACTAACGGTCAGATTATTGGACGACAGGATGTCATATGACAATTTTAGGCCGGTAATTGTACCGTGTGTACGGGCCTTAACTGTGGTTTGTGCTCTTTAGATCAGCCTTTCTCAACCTTTTCAACACAGAGGAACCCTTGAAATAATTCTCCGGTCTCTGGGAACCCCTGCTAAAAATGACTACATCTACAACTCATTATACATTAGTGTGATGGTCAATGGGAAGAATGCTCCTTACACTTGTGGTCATTGGGAAAAATTACCCCCTTACAGATAGCTAAAAAGATCAATAGTATCATTGGGAATTTATCTGAGAGGTAGAAATTGACCATTGCTCAAGGAAACCCTAGCAACCTCTGGAGGAACCCTAGCGTTCCACGGAACCCTGGTTGAGAAACCCTGCTTTCGATTGTTCATTTTACAGTATTCAAGACTAATAGGCCGTCACACTTAACAAGGAACTAAACCCTCCTATCCCTTAAAGCCAAGGAAACTACCATCTTAGCCTCTGTTTAATCTGCAGTTGCAATGGTGCTGTACCTGTAATCAGCTATGACAACAGCCATTTGATAGCTTGATAGTTCAGTTGAGAGCACAAGCAACTGTGAGTGTTATCATTCACCATATGCCTTAAATATAACTGTTGGGAAACAGTTAAATTGATGGATTTAGTTGCACTTTAAAATCAACATGGTTCAAAAAATATGGCAAAAATATTGTAAAAACAAATAGAAACGGTGCAAGCAAATCTCTTCTTGAAGGACGAATGTGGAAGCGCTCCTACTCACGTAGTTCTCTTCAGGCTACGTGTGGTTATTGCTAAAGTGGAAGTGGTCTAAATGGAAATCAGCAGAGGAACTTCTCCGTTTCAGTGACTAAGCAGTATAAAAATCCAGCAGGCAAACACTTACCGATAATAACCACGGGAAGGGGCGACCATTCACTTGTCTGATAATCTGCTAATTCCATTGACATTAACTTGAGAAGGGATGACATATTTTTTTTGTTTTTTTTGTGGAAAAACCGATACATATGTGAAAATCAAAACCCCCCATGAAATC
Organism: Glandirana rugosa; assembly: GCA_018402905.1. Lineage (NCBI taxonomy): Eukaryota > Metazoa > Chordata > Amphibia > Anura > Ranidae > Glandirana > Glandirana rugosa. The sequence continues at coordinate 30,395 of BLSH010017864.1, read as the reverse complement.
CCATCCCGTATCAACCCTCGAAACCCCATGAAACCTGTGGTGACTATGATAGTAAAGAAAAGTCGTGGTTTTAATTGTGGTGGTCTGGAACTCACGGTTTTATATATTATGGTTTTATTGACACAAATTAATCTAGTAAGAAATCTATATCTGGTAAATTTACGTATAAAAGATTAATGTCCATGAGACTAGACAAAGTGAGTTCTCCGATTTTACAGTTACCTTAATCGTCTAATAGTCTGTTCACTTACCAGCGGGGAAGGGCACCAATAATAGCCATTCACAAACGGACGACCTAAAAATATGACGAATCAGTGACTTT
>BLSH010017864.1:9013-28013 GCA_018402905.1 Glandirana rugosa | reverse complement strand
AGACACACAGCCCGGCTCAGCCCCGCTCACAGGTTTCGACAGACAACAGCAGAAGCCAATGGCTCCCACTGCTCTCAGCACAGCCTGTGAGATCTGGAAGATTATAGAAGAGCCGCTGCAGATGTGCATAGTGCTGGATCGAGATCTGGTTCAGGTGATTATTTAAGGGGGGCTGGGGGGAGGCCACTATTAATATGTTTTTTTTTTACCTTAAAGTAGATGTAAACCCACCACTCACCCAGTATAAACTAATGGCACAGTATTAATGTATATATACATGCAAGCCTCCTGCTTGTATCCCTACCATGCAAATGTAATCCCCTTCAGCAGTAGCAGCCCCACAAAACCCTGGAATCAGTGGGTAGTTCTCTTTGCTGGAGCTCGTGGGTGGAGTTGTGATGTCATAAGACTCCCCACCCATCTCTACACTCTCCTTTGCTATTCTTGAGTTTTGAGAAACATTTAGTCAAAACTCAGGAAAGACACCACATGACTTCAGCAATGCCAATCATGCTGAGGTGTGGAACAGCCAATTCTGGGAGAACTGGAGGAGAAAGGAGTGGGGAGTGTGAAGCTTGCTCTGCTCCATGCATGAGATACTCACTCACACAGCATGGGGAAGAAACTAGTGTTTTTTTTTTCTTACTGAAAAAAGATAAGGGGATTTGCTCAGAGCTGGATTAACTCTTCGTGGCAAGACTGGGTACAGATGACATGACATCCTATACTCTACTTGGCAGAGTTATTAATTAATTTTTTTTTTTCGGGTTTACATCCACTTTAATGCAGAGAATGTATTAAAGTAAAATACCTTTTACATTTAGAACCACTTTAAAATCGTAAGGTACAATTGTATCTTGCAATTATCAATTGAATTCTCCTCTTTCCCTGTGTGTGGAATACAAAGTAATTGTGTTGTTGATTATCGATCGATTATTAGTACAAAATGATTGGGGAAAAAAAATTGATCTATCATTAAAGGGTATCTGGCCACCATAAGGTTAACTTATCCCCAAACTGCACTAATTGACCCTTTCTGTATCTAACCTCGTCCTGCACTGAACACACAATTGTGACATCCCAGTGTTTAGAAGTTTACTGAATACTATGTAGTCATCGTACATTAATTGCAATGTGTCTGCTTACTGCAAGTAGCACTGATAATATGATAGCTTTTGTCTGCAGTATCTAATATTTCATATAATCACAAAGACTAATTTATCTTGTTTGATTAGACCCCTGGGAAATTACTAAAAAGAAATAAAAAAATCTAAAATCAAATGCAATGCCATTTTGAGATTTATAATTGTTTAGAAAGCTTAAAACAAAAAGTGACTTTATATAAAAGAGAGAATAGAACTCATTGTTGTGGATCTAAATCCCACTATGCCGCCACAGAAAGACCAACTGACATTTACATAGCTTTCTTCTATTGCTTATTGTTTGCTTGCTGTCTATTAATCTGAAAAGGAGGCTTAAAATTGACAGATGGCAGTATTCTTCTACAGTATAAACCACTTGACAGGGGATCAGCGGTGTGTTCAGAAATATTCTTCCATGCTGTAATGCTTTCACTGTAAAGAGCAATTCCATGCAACCAATGTGACAATAAAAAAGGAATGGATGCTGCTTTTTTGGTACATTATATATCTTATTCTATGACAGAACACTAGAATGAATTCTGGCACCATATAAAACGGTTACATTTTTCTGTTGAGAACATTCCTTTAGGACAGCCCTACAGGTTCGAATCTCGGCCAGTTCAGCGGGAACCTGCTGAGATTCAAACCATTAATGGGCAGGCTGAATGCACCAAGTTTTTCAAGCAGGAGGTGATCAGGGAACATCCATTCCCCAATCTCCTCTGTCACTAATGAACTTGGAAGCAACGTGTATTACATTACTTCCAGGTTCACAGCTGTCATTAGTCAGCTACTATAGCTAAGGAGGATCCAGCTAATCAAGCACAGTCTGTGTTTGATTAGTCACAATGGAGACACTGGAGGTCTATTAGACATGTCACCTGCCCAATGCTATCACATAGGGGGCTTGTTAGCAAGAGTTAAAGGCTCATAAAGTCTAGAAGTTGAGAAATAAGGTGTAATGCTTACCTTTTTCCTCGCTCTGGTAGGCTCCCTCCATCTTTGTGACCCATAACCTGAAGCCTCTTCATTAGATGCTCCGTCCAGTGGTCACACTCTGACATCAAATACAATGTAGGACTTTTAGCCCTGCATTGTAGGCGAGGATGGCGAGGACCCACCCAGAGTGTTTGAGAGAAGAGGCGAACGCCGAAGCGGGGAATGAGGTAAGTATTACGTCATAAATTTTCTAACCCTAGATAATGCTTGAATTCACACTGAAAGGGAGTTTTTGTGTAATTCCCAGAGTTCAGCTTTAATGTTCACTTCTAAATAAAGTGTGATTTAAAGAAAATTTAAAGAACTTTTTTTTTATTTTAGATATAGCAAAGGGGTGGTGGTGTTATAACCCCTGTCAGAATATTTTTTCTATCTGTGTCCCCATGGGCAGATTTTCCTTCACTTCATTCCCACAAAAACAGGAAGTGAGAGGAAATCCCTCTAAAGTGAGGGCATTCCTGGCTGACACCACAGCTAGTGTCCCCATTGGACCAAAAATACCCTCCATTCCTGTTCTGGTGACTACCCAAACATTTGAGATTTTCCTTCAATAAGCAGGACAAATAGAGAGGGTGAATCTCCCTAACAGGGAGCAGACAGCAATAAAATCTGACAGATTCGAATCCCTCTCCATTCTACCCAAATAAAAAATGTTTTGCTTTTATTTATATTTTAATGTGTAAAAGTTTCCTAACATATCAATTATATAGTTGAGTATAAATGCTCTTATGCCATTTCACAGAATCTAACTGGCAATTAGCATTTAGTGACACTTTCAGCACCGATCTGAACATCCTATTTCTGGAATCTATAATAAAAATCTAGGTGGCATAGAAGGTTCCCGGTACTCAGACTGAAGGCCTGCAGACAAAAAATGAAAGACGGGAATGAAGCAATCTTCCCTACGCCCGCAGATGTTCCCTGCCTTGTCTGTGTAATGAATCAGCTTGGCTCTGCATCTACAGCTGGCAGCCGGTGAAAGGATTCTGTGCCCTCAGATACGGGCAACATTTGATCTTTGTGTCACTCAGGCTGTTCTGCCTGTCAATATCCCGGCTTGTCCTTCTGCTGGCAGCTCACCTCAGATCCACTGTGATAAAACCCATTGTAAATGTGCCATGTGTGAGTGCCAACCACAAAATCAATGATTGCCTCTCTTAACCTGCTCACTGCCAACATCTACAAAAGACTGGCACGCCTATAGTGCAGATACGGGCACAGGCGAGCATCTCAGGAACTGCATACATTCAGGCAATACACATTCACTGGAATTTATAAAGAGTGTCCTCATGAGTGACATGTTCAGCCGCATGACATCCTTGGTTGCTAAGACACTGTCAGCTGTGCAACTTATGGCTTCCTAGCAACCAATGATGCATCCCTGCCCCATTCAACTGCTGGTTGAGAAATCCCCATCACTAACCAAATGTGGCCATTGCAATATTTGGGTAATGAAGTCAGTCAGCATTACTGTTCCCTTTATTTACATTCAGCTGTAGGGGGGCCTAGGGAGGTTGGCTGATCTCATTACCCAAATATTGCAATGGCCTAGTTTGGTCAATGATGGGGTTTTCCCAACCAGCAGTTGAATGGGGACAGGGATGTGTCACTGGTTGCTAAGACAGCAACCCCCAAGGCCTAAGAGAAAAGCTGTCACATTCATGATGGCTTCCCAGTGCAAATGTGTCTCACTCTGAGCACTGGTGTGTCTCTGTATGCCAACTTGAGCCCCTGGGTATTGAGCAGTGTGGTGCACAAAATTGCATATTATATGCGTTCTTCTGCAATGGACCAGAGCTCCATGTTCTGGCTGTTTTGAAGCACCACAGCTCAGTCATTTTGACAAAGAAAAAGTGCTATGAGCTTAAATGCATTTTGCACCAGAGCCCCCCCCCCCCCTCCCCCGGCCCTCATACTTACAGCTGCCCGCACAGTGAAACCCTGAGTTTTGCCATGCAGGCCAGTGTGAACAGGCCCTTGGAGTTTGTCTTGGCTGCCACCAGTTTCCTAATTTTGAGAACTGGCGGTAATTCCCTTTTGAATTTGTTGCAGCTATAGTGAAACATTCCTAAAGTGGCGCCAATGAGAGCTACCTGAATCTGGTGCATGTGTCGGAATTCCGCGGTATACCTAATCTTAAAACTGCTCCCTCCCCTCCTAACACCCATACTAACCAGGAGAAGAAAGATCTGTATACTTGCCTATTTCCAGGCCGTCTGGTCTGGTCACGTGATCCGGCTCACCGTGTCAGCTAGCAGCAGCTGCATGGGAGAAGAGGAAGTGCCAACAATGGATGGGCCATAGCAGCCTCTGGGTGTTGTCACCACTCCCATGCATTGCCAGCCATTGACAGAGCACTCTCTCCTCTCCCCTGTAGCTGGTTCTGGCTGACACAGGGGTGCCAATCACGTGACCAGGCCAGAGCAGCCTGAAAATAGGTAAGTATACAGATCTTTCTTGCACAGCTTAATTAGTATAGGTGTTAGGAGGGAGGAGGGGACAATTTTAAGATTAGTTAGACATATCCCAGATATATCCTTGCTTTAAGGACAGGGCCGGTTCACGCTGCAGCAGGGTCTGAGATCGGATGTGATTCGCACCTCACTGCAGTACAAATCACATGCGATCTCTGTCTGTGTGATGCGATTTCAGCCATACAGATAGTGTGGCTGAAGTTGCATTGCATTCGGACCAAACTTGCACAGGACCCTTTTTTTGGTCTGCAGCAGAATCGGATTGCATGGGTGTGAACACCCATGTGATCCGATTCCAGTCTGAGTTTGCAGTTCTGATTTGGGGGTGTCTTTAGCTTTCTATTGACCCTCCCTGCAGTTTGCATAGTCGGGTGCGATGCGGGAACCCGCAGTGGATTTGCAGGGTTCCCATATCGCACCAGTGTGAACCGGCCCTAAAGGATTCCATTAGTTGAGCGCAAGATGTTTTAAAGGGACTAGAAAAGTGTCACAAATTTACTGAATCCCTCACATTGGGCTTCATGTACACAAGAGTCTGGGACAAGAAACTGCTTTTGTTTCCCTTAGGATCCAATCACTCTCTTCCTCTATGTTGTGCGTTATGAGAGGCTGACGGACACTGATTAGATTTCAGAACAGAAATATGAGAGCTGCTGATATATTTCTGAATGTGCATGCTCCAGAGCTGTCATCATTATATTCTCAGTACAACCCAGAACAAGCATGCAACCAATGCAGCGTCAGCACCCTTGATATGTATAGCACTTATGTGTCAGGGTCAGTGGCTTGCTAAATAGTGAAGCAAAAAAAAAAATACATTCAAAACAAGTCAGAAATGGCAGTTGCTGTTCATTCTAATGTAAGTGTATGATAAAGAGGAGTGATCAGTTAACTGCCTGGCAGATGAATGGGAACGCAGAGATAAGCAGCGTGGTCACCCCACCCAGCCAGCTGTACAGTGCTGCTCAAGAGCGTTACCTAAGGTGGCCTTGCACACTATACTACCTTCTACAACCCCGCCGCCTCCCCATTCATAAGCCACAAGAACTGATTGAGTTAATTTAAGAATTCAGCTGTCACTTGTCACAAATGGATCCGACACCGCCATCCTGCTATGGTTTACATCTGATCTCCAACAAATGCAAATGCCTTCATTTACTGTCACTCTATAGAGTTCTTCTAGTGACAGCATAGTCTGGTCTGCAGATACAGAATACTTTATTAATCCCAAAGGGAAATTGGGAAATTGTTATTTTATGAAAAACGCAAAGTGCAGCGCTCAACCAGGTGAGTGAAAGGATTGAGATTCACTTCACTCAAAATGTAGCATAAATATACTTGTCGAAGACATAAGTGGGTGCATATTCAATGACATGCAAATAACATTGTATAAAAAATATAGTAATATTTAGATAAATGGTAAATCAAAGTTCATAGTAGTCCCAATTGTGCAGACAAACAGTATGTGCAATCAACAGTGCGAATCCTGGTCTATTCAAAAGTGGCAACAGGATAACCGATCATCAGATGTGAAATTCTGTGACATCTACCACCACATTAACGCGCTTACTGGATGGTAGAAGTAATGACGCCTGAATAACAGAGAAAATCCAGGGATCCGGGACACCACCTCCTGAAAGCGACCCAAATGAAGAGACAAGCAGGATAAGTCTCAAATACCCACCTGCTCTGAAATTGCCTCAATGGATGGAAAACTTGTGCAGCAGTGGAGAGGTCTTCACTAGAGTTAAGCGAACCCGAACTGTAAAGTTCGGGTCCGTACCGAACTTTGGGGTGTCCGTGACCCGGACCCGAACATTTGAAAAAAAGTCCGGGTTCGGGTATTTTATCCCGCCTGTTGAATAGCTGCAGGGCAGCCAATCAACAAGCGTTTAACTAAAAACATATATATAAGCGCCAACCTTATGTGTTAAACATATAAATCAAATATAGTAAATGTGCAAATAAGTGAATGATTAACAATACATAAACGTCCACCAATGGTCTATGATCAATAATCTAGATACTAAATCATCTGATATAAAGTCCATTGATGTCCATCAAAAAATATTTAAAGTGACAATTGTGCTCTTCAGTGCTTCAAAACGATAAAAAAGTGCCACATCACACGTGCCAGGTGCCAGGATCCCACTGGTGTCCCTACTCACCAGAGCGAGTGGACCCACTGCTTTGCAGTCAGTGGGTCTAAAATCGCAGAGTGATAACCGATGATTCCTGGCTAGACACCGGAGCAAAGGATAAGCCTCCTTCCCCTTCACTGGCAGGCCTTGGTAAGCACTGGAACTGGTAATAAGCCTCTTTCCCTCTGTTGCCAAACCTTTGGTGACTCAGGAAGACAAGGGGACCAACATAGTGTAACCCGTAAAACTTTTATTTTGCGCATATAAAAAATTCCTACTTACAAGATGACATCTTTAAAATAGCATCTCATGTGTCAGATATGCAGGCTGGTTACATGGGCTCCCGCCCCGCACAAGCTGCCGGCGAACGTGACGCGACCAACCACGGAGGACCGGAAGTGACATCATTAAAGCGTTTAACTGGTTTGCCCTTAGAAGCCATCACAGCCATGCCTACTAATGGCATGGCTGTGATTGGCCAGTGCATCATGTGACCCAGCCTCTGTATAAGCTGGAGTCACATAGTGCTGCATGTCACATGCTCTCAGGCTAGTGTAGGGAGAGGATGCTGCTGGCGCTGTGAGGGACAGATTGCAGATCTCATAACATCTCATCCTGCATTACAGGACTATCAGATACTGGACTAGGTAGAGTCTACTGTCCTGAGGGACAGATTATTGTTCTAAAATCATCTCCTAGTTCTATAGGGAGAGGTTCCTGCTGCTCCTGTAAGGGGCAGATTATTGTTCTATAATCATCTCCTAGTTCTATAGGGAGAGGTTCCTGCTGCTCCTGTAAGGGACAGATTATTGTTCTAAAATCATCTCCTAGTAATATAGGGAGAGGTTCCTGCTGCTCCTGTAAGGGATAGAATATTGTTCTATAATCATCTCCTAGTTCTATAGGGAGAGGTTCCTGCTGCTCCTGTAAGGGACAGATTATTGTTCTAAAATCATCTCCTAGTTCTATAGGGAGAGGTTCCTGCTGCTCCTGTAAGGGACAGATTATTGTTCTATAATCATCTCCTAGTTCTATAGGGAGAGGTTCCTGCTGGTGCTGTAAGGGACAGATTATTGTTCTAAAATCGTCTCCTCGTGCTATAGGGACTTTTTTACAGCCATTTTTGTGCCGAAAAGTTCGGCTCCCCATTGACTTCAATGGGGTTTGGGGTCCAGGGTCAAGTTCGGTACCGAACCCAAACTTTTTCGCGAAGTTCGGCCGAACCCGCCCATCCAGGTGTCCACTCAACTCTAGTCTTCACCAGTGGAGAGGTCTTAAATGATTCAGGGGACATGTAATAAAGAGCCTCTGTCTCCTAAAAAGTAGAATCAGTTAACCCATCAAGATAAAACTTGCACCAAGGTGGTGCAAGTTATATCTTGATGGGTTAACTCATTCGTTTTTTAGGAGACGAAGGGGTTGATTTACTAAAGCTTGAACGTGCAAAATTTGGTGCAGCTCCAAGGTTTTATTGTCAAAGCTTGATTGAACAAGCTGAGGTTAGAAGCTGATTGGCTAGCATGCACAGCTGCACCAGTTTTTGCACTCTCCAGCTTTAGTAAAGCAACCCCAAAGGCTCTTTATTGCATGTCCCCTGAATCATTTGAGACCTCTTCACTGGTGAAGACCTCTCTCCACTGCCGTACAAGTTTTCCATCCATTGAGGCAATTTCGTCATTGGAGACTTATCCTGCTGTCCCTTCATTTGGGTTGCCTACAGGAGGTGGTGTCCCGGATCCCTGGATTTTCTCTGTTATTCAGGCGCCATTACTTCTACCGCCCGGTAAGCGCATTAATGTGGTGGTGGATGTCACAGAATTTCACATCTGATGATCGTGTATCCTGGTTGAGCGCTGCACTTTGCGTTTTTCAGCTTTATCACAAATTGTTGTGTGGCAGCTACCCAAATTTGTTCCTTATCTACACCTAGCATGGTATATACCTTCTTCTTAATTGTTATTTTATGTATGTTTTCTTAAAGAGGAACGTAAGTCCCTTTGATTGTGACTCTGCCTTCTCCACCGATGCCTGTAAGGTGATAAAATTTTCATCTGGTCCCACTAGAGAAACCGTAATGAGGCTTTCATTCCCTGTCGCACTCGCTAAATCCCTCAGGTAAGGTAGATTATAATGTTACCGCATCAACTCAAGGATAAGCAGTCAGGTCTCTATGAAATATTGTATATGAATAATATGTATTTGCTATTTCCAGTCAGTAGATGGAGCTCTAGGCTCCTTTTCACGTGTTTACCATTGTTGAAAAAGTCTGTTTACAAAGTATTTAGGGATTAGCATTGATGGGGGGTATTTTTTTGGCTAAACAATATAATAGCATCTTGAGGTGTCTATGCTAAGTGACTGTAGAATAATTTATATTTATTATTTCTAAACAGTAGATGAAGCTCAGGCATATTTTTCATGCGCTTACCAGGCTAATGTGAACTGCTTTGGGGAATAAGCCTGTTTACAGAGCTTTCAGAGAGGCCCACCGTTAGGAATTTTTTGGCTAACAAATATAATAGCGTCTTGAGATTTCCAGTCTAAAGCCTCGTACACACGGGACGAATATTGTATACAGCAGGTCGTATGAACGACCGTTGTATGCGAAATCGATCGTTCGTATGCGCGATTAGAACAGCCGACATACAATGGTTGTACAAGGGGAGTTATATGAGCAGACTAGAAAACTTGGTCGTACCAACAATCGGTCATACGACCGCTGTATCGTGTGTACAGAGCAGTTGGTACAACAAGTTGTATTGTGCAAAATACGCATGCTCCGAAGTCAGGAACGGCCGAATGCTAATTACATGCACCTGAACGTTCTTTCCGTGGTTGTACGATCGTGTAGTGCAGTCAGTATGCAAGTTACATTATCCAACATATGATTTAAGACGATCGTACGCAGGGGCGTTGCTAGGTCTCCAAAAGATCTGGGGCTAGAGCCTATAGCAGCGAAGTAAAGAAAGTCATATGCTTGAGTATATATATATGTATAAATATTGTTACATATCTGAGTGCGGATCCCCCTTACATCAGGGTCCCCAGAGAGCCCCCCACTTACATCAGGGTCCCCAGAGGTCCTCTGCTTTGAATGCTGGGCAGGGAAGGAATTGTGGCTGTGACACCAGTGACCAGGAGTAGAGTCAGGTGTAGGTGAGGGCGGTGCCAGAGCCACTGCTACAGCGGCTCAGTCTGCCCCTGCCTTCTGCATTCCGGACTGGGACATACCTGCTAATTGTAGAACTGCACCCACCCGGTAAGAGACTCGGGGATATGGGCCCCAGTCTCGGGGCTATAGCCCCAATAGCCACCCCCTAGCAACACCCCTGATCGTACGTACGATCGTCGTCCTGTGTGTACGAGCCATTAGGGGTCTTTTATAAAGCATTTGTTGGATGACTTTTTACTGTTGTCAGCTCCATCTAGTGGTCAACAAAGAGGTACATTTTTTGATTGAAGTATTTTAGAAAAATATACTGCATTTTGGACACTAGATGGAGCTGAAGATCCCATGTGGTCATAGTAGAGAAAATACAGGGAACATTTGAGCAGGCTGGACAAATGCTTGTGGCATTCGTCCAACAATTGATTTATAAATAGACTCCTAAATGCTTGAAATGACTGGCAAGCTCTTATTAAACTGATATATAGTTCAGAGTACACCAAGGGCTGACTGAACAGTAAAAGTTGTGTAAAAAAAAATAGACAGTGGCCATGACAGGGGCTTGAAAATACTTTGGGGGTTATATGTTAAATCCTTATTTCCAATCAACATTTCAGTTCCATGTATACATGGTTATTAATCTGCCCGATATAGTATTTGCGATAAGATCAATTCTATGTGCTATAAAGATAAAATACATTACATGTCACATAGCTTGAATTGTCAGTCATTATAAAAGTGGAAAATTAATGTTTGACAAAGAAAACGTTCAGTTCTAATGCTGAACCTAAAGATAGTGACGGCACAATGAGCAATGAACTTTGGCTGTATATGTCCTATTACCCAACTGTGTCTGCTGGCCATTACCAATCACATTCCATAATGAAGGTAGTCGTCTTATCGCTCTGGAATATTCCTGATTTTATCTTGTCTCCTGTATTCTATTACAAAGCCCCGATGCTCCATTACCTGCGCAGAATATGCTAGACTACCTTTTGGAATATAAATAGCGCTGCATTATAATGACGCTTTTCTGAAGGTCTCTTTGATCTAGAATACATACAGTCCTATTAAATGAGGCCATATACATTCATTCTTTACTGACACTTCTCTTCCTGACCCATAAAAATGTCTGAAGAGCTCACATTCGCTTTACAAGCATACCCAGCGGCTGGATGGGTGGCTTTTAAAGTGACACAGACCTCCATTTTTATTCCTATAATTCCACTTGATGTTCTGGAGATTGGTTGCTGCTGATACTGCTCTTCTAATTCACTAACACAGACTGTATGGGCCTGATTTACTAAAGGCTGGTCGCTTTGCAAGGGAATTTGCCTTAGTTTAGTGAAAGATGTGAAGCTCTCATCCAATCTAAGATAGTGTTTTGCTTTTCCTTGCACGTGATTGGATATTCTTTGCAATGTGAGTTTTCCCTACATTTACTAAATCAAGGAAAAATCCTTATAAAGTGAACCTTTAGTAAATCAGCTCCTACTGTCAAAAATACACAGAACAGACAGAATAAGTTTCATGTAATAAGGGGAAAAATATGTGTTTAGCGATTTATGTGACCTGGAGATACTAGAAAACACCTTTGCCTGTTCTGGATGAAATGCGATTGGCTGCTGTGAGTTGATCCATTTTGTACATCATACCTCTTCATAAGGCTCAACTAAGATGTGTATTTTGGGGTTTGTGAATATTTGCAGCTAGTGGGCGGTAAAACCAGGCAGTTGAGCTGCGCCCCCCCCAACTGCCAGCTGAACCAGGACAGGCAGCCTCCCAGGGCTGTACACATCTTGTGCTTTGCAGCCGCAACAAAGATTAAACTGCATACTGCATTTGGTGGGCATTAATGTCGCCAAGACACTGCACAAGTCTATGTACCGCAACCGTGAGTAATGCACGAGACTGTGATGTGCCGCAGCCCCCAACTGCCATTCAAACCAGAGCATGTGGGCACCCAGGGCTGTATATATACTCAGCTGTGGCAAAAATTAAGCAGCACGCAAGTCTAGGGGACTGCACACACAATTGTGATGTGGTGAGTTGGCATTTACAGGGTCAAATCAGGCAGTGAGGAAGTGACTTGGCAAATCGCCTCTGAAAAACGATCCACCACAGATTATTTTTCAGAGGGGTGGCAATGGCTGCCGCACATGTGAATGAGCCTTATTGTTCTACCTGCAGCTCTCCTAGGGACAGTTATTATAGTGGTACTAAAAAAAAGCTGTTTAACTTAATACATTTGATCAGTAGGGTAAAAAAATGCCTTTCTGTGCCCACCATCCTTAAACACTTGCAGTTCATGTTCACCACCGCCGGCCCAGGGTTCATCCAATTATCTGCATACAGCAGGTCCAGTGGCAAGAATAACCAGAACAGCTCAGAAGAAGTTACAGGCTTAGGGCTAATTCACATTCGTGCGTTGATCTGCGTTTTAGAGCAACTGTAAAATGCAGGTCATCGCAAGGACACCTAAAAAAAAAACTATTGCTTTATGTGTCCTGTTTGCACTACACCTGCGTTGCATTAAAATGCAACATGTATGCACATTACGCTACGCAGGTCAACACGTGTAAAACGGAGGTCAACACAAGAAAAATAAAAGTTTGTTTTGAATTTTATTTTGTGACTCGCAGGATGTGATGTCACAGGAAATCATTCAAAACACAGCGCATTTTAATGCGCACTAAAATGCGCATCTATGCACGTCAAAGCATGCCTCAACGCAAGTCAACGTGCGTTAAAACACGCATACAATGGATGGAAATGTTCATCCATTTTCCCTGCATTTTATTGCAAGTCAGTGTGAATTCCGCCTAGGATTAGTCGTTGCTGTTCACATGTATCTGCACACCCAGCAGTCACCTGTGGATAGGGATGGATGAGCGACCCTGGACACAGACAGATGCGATCAGGGTCGTACATTTGTAAATCTGCCCCAATGCATGTATAACTTTTCTATGCCTTGACAATACTACTCCCAGATCATAACAATTACCTTTTTACAGTTTCTTTTACCACTTCTATACAAAGTCTAGTAAAAGCAGCGACTAGTGGTCTGTCACACAGTTATTTGTTAGATATACTAACAAAGCAACCTCTACATATCAACCTCCTTCTGTTAATCATTAGGCTGCACACAAAGATGTGCCGTCACACCCAATCACACGACCCACGCGCGTTCCATAGTGCACGCTACTGCACAGAGTTTGTAAATACAGCGTACGTGCAGCTGCCACCGAGTTGCATGTGCACCACGCCTCTGAATACAAATCCAAGTCCTGTACAGTAAAGTAAACACCCACCTTAAGCAGCAAAAGTCTGAAAAACACAAGATAACATATACTGTACATATATGCGTGCCGTCTGATAAAATGTGATACAATGTGCTTCAAAGATAGCATGTCATCATAGAGCTGTATTGCTGCATTATTATGCTGCAATCAGTGACTCAATACTATTAAGTAAGAGTAATAACTATATAATATTACACTGATCACATAATATCTGTTTATTAGGTTGCTTCAACCACTCCAATACTCCACAATGGGTGTACACAAACCGGCGCATGCGCACTGCACTCTCAATGGAAGCATGTTTGAGTGTCCTGTCCATTGAGTGCTGTGCCACAATCGTGGCTCCTGTGCGCATGCGTGGGAGTGACACCATTGCGGCCAAGCATTTAAATGGACAGAGCGTTCAAACCTGAAAGAAAGACCTGGTGAAGATGGAATCCCTGTCAGTGGTGACAGTGCACCCCTGGAGGGATCCCTTTAAAAGGTAAGCCTTTCCCAATGTGCTAGTATGTGGTGCATACTAGCACATTATGCCCTAATTTGCAGAGGGATTTTTTTAAGTGAGACATTACTACCGCTTTAAAAGTTAATGGGACTGTACTGCAACCCTGTGCAATGCATGCAGCTGCTTACCTTTTTAGGGTTAAAATAGTTGGTGAGAAGGTGACTTATCACCTATACCACCATATCCATGGTTGATTGCTATTCAGAGGGGCAGCAAGGGCTGCTGCACAGAACAAGCATTAACTGTATGAAATTATAATCAAACACCCTCTCAGCAAAGGTCTATTCTTAAGAAAGCCATAACTAGACTGTGTATTTTTGAAGTGAATGCTTTTGGGCCCAGTAGAGATATGTACCCTGAGCTCCCAGCCTGATTGCAGATATCATAATTCACCATGGACCAAAGCGGTTTACTTACACCATTGCCTGACTGTCATGTTAACACTACAGCACCATGACACAGCAAAATGATAATTATAGTCAGTGATCTGTGACCCGACCAGATATTTACTCATCACTGCTTGATTGTAAATTCAGATTATACCTTAAAGGAATACTGCACTGCCATTTTAAACAGATTAAATGAACTAAGGCAATATTTATTCTAACACACTGACTCCATTACTCATACTCCATTCTCTATCCTGCATAATTTACCCATATGTGTGATCCAGAGGAGTGTATGAAAAGTAGGATCGCTGCTTAGCTTGCTGTGTTTTTGAGTTTTTGGAAACATTTTTTGATCCCACTTTTGGATTTCTTGCACATAAAAAGGAACATTGATTTAAAGCCATATCTATTGAGGCCATTAAAAATAATAATAATAAAAATAAATAAATAGTTTAAAAGTAGTCAACTCCTTCATTATTTATTTATTTTTAAAGGTGGATGGTGACAGACTCACCCGGGACAGAGGCTTTTGGAGGGGGCTGAAGGCTAGCCTCTTGCCTACTGACTATAGGCCCTGGCATTTGAGGGAGCTACAAGCATTTAGGAAGATGTTCTGTTATATAATGCAGAAAGACATTATTACATTTAACAATCAAGGAAGCCATGATGGTATCCGACAACCTGAAACTCAGTAAACAGATGTATGTGAAAAGAAAGCTGGTTAATTGGATCTCTGGGCAATCACAATATTGTCCAGGTGGCTAGTTGTTTAATCAACTTAATGTTTCTAGTATATGTTGGCTAATTTGACTAAAGCCTCGTACATACTCGCAGATTGTTGGACAACCGAACATCGGACTTTTGTCCAAACTGGCTGTTGGTGGTTGTGTCTAGCGCACTGAGGGTAGTCAAGTAATCAGCCAACAAAGACAACAAAGACGAATGCAGTGACGTGTTACGAGCGTATAGCGAGGAAGTTCAGGTGAATGTGATTTGTGAATTACGAACACAGGTTATATGGCCAAACACTTCCTGGATTCTGAGCATGCGTGTTTGCACTTCCAACTTCTGTACACACGAGCCAACAATTGACCAATGCCTTGTTGGCCAACAAAAGTTTTCTAGTCTTGTCAGCCAACTTCTGTTGGCCAACAATTGGAAATTGGCTGTTGGATCATGCGTACTAACGGTTGGATTATCGGCCAACAGGCTGTTGGACAACTGTTGTTGGGCAATTGTTGTACTGTGTGTACGGGCCGTAACTCTTGGAGGATCCTCTATGACAGGATTAGCCATGAGTCAGCTCTACCTTGTTATCAAAACCATTGTGTGATGTTTTGAGTAAATAATTGGGTTAATGTTCATGTAGTGACTGACCTACTTTTCAAGTGTATAAAAAGCATGTATTTCTATTCAATAATTAGTCATTCCTTTGGGGTAAAAAGGGCTGGTATTTGCTCCCAGTCTGCTCGGAGCGGTTTGGAGGGCAAGAGGTGCTGTTTGGCGAACAGAAGCGTCTAGTTGGGGTGCCCAGGTGGTTCCGTCACATGGACTAACCCATTATGGCCTTGTTCAAACAGGGCATACTATACCATTAGCCCGTGCAGTGCCGTGTTTACCTGCAAAGGTGTTCCGTTCATCCCTGTGCAGGCATTCCCATTCACACATCTGCACCCACATAGAGGTCATATTGTGACACCCGCAGTGTCCATGCAACTGAATGGGACTAAATAGAACACCTATGCATCCCTGTGAGGGACAACATGGCCCTGCGCAGGCATATGGTATAGTACACCCTGTGTGAACGAGGCCTATAGCAATGGGGTCCTTTTCAAATCTTGCCCAGGATGTTACTTGCATGGAGTTTGTGTTTGGGTGGATTTCCTCGGGGTATTCTGGTTTCTTCTCACAAGTTCATACCAGAAGTTCATTTGGCCCTAGCATGTGTGTACAAATGTTTTATGCTCAATTTGGCAATTACTGGTAGGTAGGACTGGCTCCTGTCTAAATTGGCCCCAGTATGTGTATATAGCATATAATGTAGGAATCATAGATTGTGAGCTCAGAGACAAATATGAATGTACAATATGGAAAGTACTACAGAAATTGTCAGTGCTATATAAATAAAATTGTAGACCGGCTGAGGAAAGACCTAGCGACCTACCGTGCAAAAAAATTGCATGAAAAAAAACTACAGAAAAAAGTCTCTGAAGCACATCAGACATGGTGCTAGAGAGCATGCCAAACGTCAGATACAACTGAATGGATCTATGCATACAAGCTCACTCATGCAACAATCTCCAGTAATACAGACAATAATTCATATCTTGATATACTGAAAGTGAATGTAATGCACAGGAATGTGAAATGTACACACATCAATGGCTCGGGGCTGATCAGATCACCTTCCCACAGTCACCAAAGCTCATTTTGGAGCTTTCATCCCTTACCCTCACAGCTGCAGAGATTACAGCCAATTCTAAAGCCTCGTACACACGGTTCGACGGTTGTATACCACAGGTCGTACGAACAAACGTTGTATATGAAATCGATCGTTAGTATGCGCGATTAGAACAGCCGACGTACGACGGTCGTACAACGGGAGTTGTATGGGCAAACTAGAAAACTTGGTAGTACCAACAAGCGGTCATACGACCGTTGTATTGTGTGTACAGAGCAGTTGGTACAACAAGTTGTATTGTGCAAAACACGCATGCTCAGAAGTCAGGAACGGCCGGATGCTAATTACATGCACATGTCAGTATGCTAGATACAACAGCCAACATACGATTTGGTACGTTCGGTCGTACGACCGTCGAACCATGTGTTACGAGGCTTTATACTGAACATTTTTCAGTTCATAATCTATAGGTGGGCTAGTAGAAGAGAAGAGAGAATCTGACTACTGATTACATTATGCACCTTATCTTGTTCATGCGTCACAACCCAAAAAAAAATACCTTTCTTGAGATCTGCAAAACAGATCATTTGGATGTCATACAATGCATGTGCGGTGCGAGATAAGGTGCATGACGTCATCGTCCGGTGGCTTCTTCCTTCATTTCTGCTGGCCCATTGATGATGTTGGGTGCCTCGTTTCACACATGCACTGTACAACATTACACTAATCTGTAAAAAAAAAAAAAAAAAAGTTTTTTTTCCTTCATGTGATCTCAGTTAGGACTGCTTGGAGGGCACTGGTGACGTAGCCTTCCCAGGGGTCATCTGTGAGGTTTTGGCTATGTCAACAATGCCTAAGAAAACCCAAAAGTGGGAATGCAGTAAAGTAATAGAAAAAAAATTTGAATGCTTGAAATCACTATGGGATGATTTTACATCAGCATGCAGAGCTGCAATAGTGATGTGAAAGGGGGTAAATATACTATAATGTTCATACTGTATGTATATGGTGTTCACCAAGAATCAATGAAAACTCATTTTTTGTTTTTTAAAGAAAGTATGGGAAACGTCATCTATTTTGCAATGTATATTCTACTTCCTCCTTTAGAGTCAGCATCTTTATATGCACTGTGTAAAAGGTCACACGCTTATGATGTATGATCATTATAACACTGATAAGCTAAATCATAAACAGGCAGGAATGATTCAGCAATATTAAAGTATATGTAATCCCTCACCTTGTAAAGCAACCTATTCAGTTTAAAATAGAAATGAAAGGCAAAACATTAATGTACAGCTATAGAAAAAATGTTCTAAATACCCTTTATCCTTTTTTATAAGCGACTCCCTCTGTTCTCTGTTGCAAGAGCTGAGGGAGGAGAAACAGCAGCACCCTGGTTATCCCAGTGAATGGCTGTGTAGGAAGGAGGGGTGTCAGGACAAGTCTGATCATTGGAGAGCAGGCTGAGTTCCCAGCACAGATAGAGAACTGACCATGATGTTGCTCCCCAGCCTAGTGTGGTCAGTTTTTAATAGGAAAGCAGAAGGACTGGTAGGAACACCAGGGATTTCACACGAAGGAAGCAATACAAAGAGAACAGGATACATTTTCATACAAGTGCATGGTACAGCAGGCACATATCAGCAATATGAAATGTTGGGTTTACATATTATATAATGATAGCACTTGCCAATCATAAGGCGGCTTTCACCAGCCATATGTACAGTCTAATAAAGCTTGGACATCATCACTTATTTTGCGTCCATGGTCCCCTGCCATCCTCTCACATATTGACAGCACCCCATTGAACCTGGAACTTTCTGACTTTTTTGTAACTTCATTGACTTTACTTCTGGTGCTTGGGGGTCCCATGTGTTGCCCAATTAGGGACAGCAATGCGGTGCATTACTCCAGTAGCTTCTCATGGACTCACGCAGGAAATTGGCAGAACATAATAGCATACGTAATCCAGGAGAAGCTGAAGTCCCAAAGCCCCAGTATCTGTATCCATGGGCGTCCGCAGGTAGGGGCAAGGGGGGGCAATTGCCCCCCCCCTGGAATCAGGGATCAGATCAGGGGTTCCCCACTAGGTCCTTATCCTCTTGAGCCATGTATTATGACCCCGAAACCCTGAAGTCGAAGAGGACCTAATGCATACGATAATACAAGACGGTTAAAGGACGCACTCAGGTACTCTTCGATGACCTCATTACGTGGCGTAACGACAGGGATTAACCCGTTGTGTACCCTGGGGGTTCGTGGTCTTCATTTCAGTTACTTCAATGTTTTTTCAGTCTTTCAAGGTCCAAGTTACCCCACGACAGTTATACACTCTCCTACCGTCCCCTGGTACCTGCGTTTTATTCACTACTACAGGTTCGAAATAATCTGACATGTATACCGACCACTTTCGGCGGAATACTAACCGTTCACGATAGTAATATATTATACATTTGGGTTGTAAAGTATAACGACTATACA
>BLSH010017863.1:102275-143735 GCA_018402905.1 Glandirana rugosa | reverse complement strand
GACATGTAGGGATGGGTGGATGGTTGTGCCATTGCTTTTGACAGAGAAGTCGGGGGAAATGGAATGTGGGGGAGGAAATATTATGAGTCCAGTTTTGGACAAGTTGAGTTTAAGAAAGTGGTGTGACATCCAGGCAGAAATGTCTATTAATAAGCTAGTGATCCGTGAGGAGATTGATGGAGTGAGTTGGGGGGTGGAGAGGTAGATTTGGGTATCGTCAGCGTAGAAATGATATTGAAAGCTGTGGGAGGCTATCAGCCGACCCAGGGAAAAGGTGTATATTGAAAATTAGAGGGGTCCAAGAACAGAACCTTGGGGGACCCTGACAGAGAAAGGAAGAGGAGAGGAGGAGGTAGAATTGTAGGTTACGCTGAAAGTGCGATGGGATAGGTAGGACGAGAGCCACTGAAGAGCACAGTCACGGAGACCGAGGGAGTAGAGTTTTTTGAGGAGGAGGGGGTGGTCGACAGTATCAAAGGCAGCCGAAAGATCCAGGAGTAGGAGTATAGAGAAGTGTCCATTGGTGTTTGCAGTTAGTAGGTCATTTGTGAGTTTAAGAAGGGCAGTTTCTGTGGAGTGTTGAGGGCGAAATCCAGATTGAAGGGGGTCCAGAAGGTTGTTCTTAACAAGATGGTCACTCAGTTGGTTGTAGACCAGGCATTCTCGGAGTTTGGAAGAAAAGGGGAGCAAGGAGGGCGCAGATTGTTTAGATCGGAAGGGTCCAGGGATGGCTTTTTGAGTATGGGGGTGACCAATGCATGTTTTAGAGCATTGGGGAAGATGAAATAAGAGTGGGAGAGATTGAAGATGTGAGTTAGAGAGTGTAGGATAGAGTCAGAGGGTGAGCGTAGTATTTGAGAGGGACTAGGGTCCAGTGGACAGGTGGTTAGGTGGGCGTTAGAAAGGAGTTTAGCAACCTCGTTTATAGTAGCAGGTTTGAATAAGGATAGTGTCGATTGTGCTTGTTGACATGGGGAGTCAACTGGGGAGGATGCCTGTAGAGTGGAGATTCCGTCACAAATTGTGTCAATCTTGCTTTTGAAGTGGTTAGCAACCTCCTGGGCAGTGAGTGAGTTAGTGGGTGGAAGTAGTGGAGGACGAAGTAGGGAGTTGAAGGTAGAGAAGAGTTGATATATATATATATATATATATATATATATATATATATATATATATATCATAAGCAAATAAATGTAAATGAACGATCAGCCTGTTCTGGTCTGTGTAACACTACTACAGACTCACACAAAGGTCACTATACTGTACATTGAATGTTTGATGAAAGTATTGTGGTTACACTGTAGCAGTAATCAGGCTGAGAAATAACATGATACGTTGTTGTGTCTAATTGTGTAAATTGCTACATATCCAAGGTTTTATTTTTGTTTTGTAGAAGATAAACAGGTTCCCTTGGACCTTATGATAGCTGAAGTCTTATCTAGCTCATGGTGCAGTTATTTTAGGGAGTGATTCTCTATAAACAGATTTATGGAAGTCTATACAGAACAGACCTAACAATGACCGCTTTAATATTTAAATAATACCTTAAAGGAGAATACAAACTGTCATCTTTGACTCTCAAGGTTGGGTAATGATAAATAAAGTGTCAAGTATTTATTCCTACTGCACTGGGAGATGAGTGCTATACGTTTTTTCAAGAAGAGCTTAGAGTGATGTCCTACTATACCCCCCATTCTAACACTCGCTGTAACCCTACACTAGTCCTAAAACGAAAACATCCTGTAACCATAAGACCCCTTTCACACTGCCGCGATGTGAAAGTTGCGAGAATATGATGCGATTTCGACGCGATTTCAGGGAATACCTGTGAAAACTTGAGGTCTATGGACCTCAACTTGCATGAAAGTCAGACCAAAGCAGTGCAGGGACTACTTTGAAGTCGGCACGACTTGAAGTCATACAGATATGAATGGTTGTCATTGATAATCATGGGGAACGGCTTGTTATGCGACTTTACTCTAAAGTCGCACAGGTGTGAAAGGGGCCTTAAGAGGCGTTCCAGTCTACTGTGAAAAAAGGAGAGGTAGTGTAAGGGTTAAAAAACACAGAGTCACCTGTCCCACAATCCATCGGTGTGCTCACCCCAGTTGTCTTCTTTCCTTGGTGCAGGCATCTTCACTATGGGCACCCGGCTGTGACAGCTTAAAACTTACAATTGGGGTGCCTACTGAGCTTGCAGCGCTGTACATCGTGAATTGTGGATGCGTCTTCTGGGGACCTGTCAGACTGCAGTGGGGAGGAAGGAGGATTTCCGCTGTGATCACCTAGGCGGTTGGAGCGGGAAGCGAGTACCTGTCATAATCGGGTACCCACTCTCCCCCATGCTCCTCAAAAGTGCCAATTCTTCAAGAGGAGTGGGGGGCGAGCCCTTAAGGTGGAACTTACCCTTTTGGGTGGAGCTACGCTTTCATTCCAAGTCTAACCTTCCTGTAATCCTCACACTAATCCTTCCTATAATCCTCACACTTACCTCCTTATAACCCCAATAATAAAATTGGTCTCCCTGTAACCCTAATACTAATCCTTTTTGTAACCCTAACATTAATTTTTCCTACTTTTCTAACACTAATCTTCCCTGTAACCTTAATACTAATTCTGTCTTTTATTCTAACACTAATCCTCCCTGTAACCTTAATACTAATTCTGTCTTTTATTCTAACACTAATCCCCCCCGTAACTGTCACCATAATCCTTAATGCAACCG
The DNA here is from genome assembly GCA_018402905.1 of Glandirana rugosa. NCBI lineage: Eukaryota > Metazoa > Chordata > Amphibia > Anura > Ranidae > Glandirana > Glandirana rugosa. Next base: position 141,010 of record BLSH010017863.1, on the reverse strand, counting down.
TAAAGCTGGGTCACACTATTGCGAATTGGATGCCGGTTTCCCCGCATCCATTTCGCATGTCAGGAGACATGGAGCCAGTTCACACAGCTGAGGGATTGCAGCAAAGCGAATTGCACAGGAGTCCTGTGCGTCTTCTGGTCTGTTTCAAGTCCGAATTCAGCCAAAAATTTGGCCCGAAATCAGACCTGAAGCGGGGAACAGGGATACACCGGACCCCCCTGCTGAGTCGCTCCACACAGCAGTGTGAACCCAGCCTAATACTCACCCAGTTTGTAACACTCATGCTAATCCTTCTTTTAACCTTGACACCAGTGGTGTTGCTAGGTGAGAAAAAGACTAGGGACTTCAGCCCGAAGGTCAGCCTGGCATTAAAGGGAGGGGGGTTAGGCTCACTTGCTGGTTGCTGCCTGGCTCACCAGCGCCCATCAATGCTGACAACTAAACTGACCTACCTGATTCCTACACTGACCTACCTGCCCCCTACACTAACCTACCAGACCCCTACACTAACCCCCCTGACCCCTACAGTGACTTACCTGACACATACACTGACATACTTGACCCCTACACTGAGCTACCTGACACCTACCTGACACATACACTGACTTACCTGACACATACACTGACATACTTGACCCCTACACTGAGCTACCTGACACCTACCTGACACATACACTGACCTACCTGACACATACACTGACCTACCTGACACATACACTGACCTACCTGACACATACACTGACCTACCTAACACATACACTGACCTACATGACACCTACACTGACCTAGCTAACACCTACCTGACACATACATTGACCTACCTGACACATACACTGACCTACCTGATCTCTTGACACTCCTGCAGCTCATCCTTACCTGTAGTGTGCGAGTGTGCCCATCATTCATGACCATTCAGACAGCCCTGCAGGCACCAGGCAGCCAGAGCCAAGATAGGAGAGCTGCCTGCCCATTTACACAGAGCGAGCGGGGATCTCCCAGTGCTCGGTGCGGCCACAGTGTCATTCCCGCCTCCTGGACCCGGCGGCATCTATGATGGATGTCACGCATCACATGGTCCATTGGGCCAGTGTGACGTCCATCACAGGAGCTGGGTCCAGGAGGCGGGACTTTGTGTACGCCACTTGGCCGGGTACGCGGAAGCAGAAGATCGATCCCTGCTCTCTGTGTAAACTGCTCATAATTCTTTACATGAATTCCGAGAACCGGGGCTTTTTGGAGGCCAACTCGGGGCTATAGACCCCCTCAGCCCCCCTCCCGAAGCCACTGCCTGACACTAATCCTACTTGCAACCTTCACACTAGTCCTCCCTGTATCCCTAATACTAACCCTATAACCCTTACACTACCTCTCCTTGTAACTACTGATTCTAATCCTAACCTCACCCAACCTTGTAACCCTAACATTACCTCTCCTTGTAACCCTAATATCACCCCTCCTTGTAACCCTAACACTAATCCTAACTACAACCCTTACACTAACTAAATAGATGTGAATAGAGAGTTTTCTGCATGTGTAGCCTGTCCAGTAATCCCTCCTAAGGCACAGTGAGCAGCTTTAACCACTTGAGTCCTGGGTACTGTTCTAAAATGGCACATGAATCACAGCTCTGAATGTGAAGTTCAAGTACTATACAGAAAAGTAAAAACCCACCTTAAAGTGGTATCAAATCCAAAAGCAAATATTTATTCTTTTGCAGCTTAACAATTCTTAAATGTATAGGCTGCATTCATTTTCTTTTTTATGTCTTTTTTTCTTCTATTTTCATATATTTTTATATAGTTGCAATATATTACATTTTTGGTTTTGTGTATAAGACCGCTTTAAGCAATGAGAAAATCTGTGGAAAAATCCAAGGGAACATACCAGTTCATGTGCACACCTTTGATGAGATAAGATACAATGTGCTCCAAATATACAGTATAATGTCATATTTTCATTGCCAGTTTATATTGCTGCAATCAGTGAATCACCAGCATTCGGTGTGAGTAATACTTTTATAATATAACATTTCACTGATCACGAGGGATGTATACAAACATTTATTATAATATTATTTGATACCATTGAGGCTGTGTACAGTTTATTATCATCTTCCTTTGATATGACTGTTTAGTTGTACTCTCTACTTTGGACATACACTTAGGTCCACATATATTTGGACAAAGGCACAATTTTTGTTTTTGTCCTCTCATTTGGCTCGTGCTGGGCACGCTCCCGCGGGCGCGAGCGGCGAGTGCACGTGCCGCTGCACGCTGCGGGAGCGTGCCCGTGGGTCGGGCGGACCCAATGTCCGCCGGAGACCCACGATCTCCTTACAGAGAGGAGGAACGGGGAACCGCTGAAGTAAACACGGCGGTTCCCCATTCTGTGAGGGGGGGCATGCCAGATCTACTGATCCCTGTCACTGGGATCAGTTAGATCTGTCATGCCCCTGCCAACCCTGCCCCCCCCCCACAGTTAGAACACACCCAGGGAACACTTTTAACCCCTTCACTGCCCCCTGCAGGTTAACCCCTTGAATGCCAATGACATTTATACAGTAATCAGTGGACATTTACATTTCTGATCGCTGTATAAATGTCATTGGTCCCAAAAAAAGTGTCAAAAACGTCTGACATGTCCGCCCCGATATCGCAGTACCAATAAAAATCGCAGATCGCCACCATTACCAGTAAAAAAAATAAAAAAAATAAAAACGCCATAAATCAATGTCCATAGTTTGTAGGCGCTATAAGTTTTGCGCAACCCAATCAATAAACGCTGATTGTGATTTTTTTTACCAAAAATATGTAGAAGAATATATATCGGCCAAAACTGATGAATACATTTGTTTTTTTATTTTTTATTTTTGGATATTTATTATAGCAAAAAGTAAAAAATATTGTTTTTCTTTCAAAATTGTTGCTCTTTTTTTGTTTATAGCGGCGATCAGAAATGATGCAGAGGTGATCAAATACCACCAAAAGAAAGCTCCGTTTGTGGAAAAAAAAGGACGCAAATTTTGTTTGGGTACAGCGTCGCACGACCGCGCAATTGTCATTCAAAGAGCGACAGCGCTGAAAACTGAAAATTGGTCTGGGCAGGAGGGGGGTTTAAGTGCCCAGTAAGGAAGTGGTTAAGGTATAGTTATATAATGGATATGGACTGAAAGTGCACACTCTCAGGTTTAATTTGAGGGTATGTACATCCAAATCGGAGGAAGAGTTTAGGAATTACAGCTCTTAAGATTAGTCACCCCCTCTTTCAAGGGACGAAAAGTAATTGGACAATTGAATCAAAAGCTGTTTCATGGCCAGGTGTGGGCTACTCCTTTGCTATTTCTTCATCGGTTAAGCAGACAAAAAGTCTAGAGTTGACTCTAAAGCCTCGTACACACGTTGTGACAGTCGTACGACCAGATGTCCAAAAACGTATGTTGGCTGTTGTGTCTCGCATTCTGATGTGCACTAAGCGATCGTATGACCAAGCCTAACGTAGTGACGTGCTACAAGCGTATAAAGAGGAAGTTCAGGTGAATGTGATTTGTGAATTAGGAACGTAGGTTTACACTAACCGACACTTCCGAGCGTTCCTGACTTCTGAGCATGCGTGTTTTGCACATACAGCTTTGTTGGGCCAACTTCTCTGTACACACGGTACAACAGTCGTACGACCACTTGTTGTACAACAAAAGTTTTCTAGTCTGCTCATCCAACTTCTGTTGTATGACCGTCGCACGTCGGCTGTTCTAAATGCACGTACTAACGGTCAGATAATCACACAACAAGCGGTCGTACGACCGTTTTCGTATGACCGTTTTCATACGACCGTCACACCGTTAGTGTGGAATTTGCATTTGGAATCTAATAAGCCTCATACACATGGTTCGACTGTCGTCTGCAAACGGTCTTACGACCTCTCGTTGTAAGCTCATCTGACCGTTAGTACGCGCGATTAGAACAGCCGACACGCGACGGTCATACAACAGAAGTTGGATGAGCAGACTAGAAAACACTGGTTGTACGACAAACGTTCGTACGACTGTTGTACTGTGTGTACAGAGAAGTTGGTCCAACAAGTTGTACTGTGCAAAAACACGCATGTGCTGAGTCAGGAACGTCCGGAAAGGTCCGTTCGTGTAAACCTAGTTCCAATTTCACAATGCATATTCGTTCGTCTATCGGCAAATGAATTCAAATAGCGAAATGCAGCTCACATTAGCATCTTTTTCAATGGGATAATAATGGAGATGCATTGCTAGAGGTCCTCACATTCCGAACGTAATGAAAGACAGTTTTTCTGTAGTGATAGAAATATAATTGGCAATATCATTATTTCGGAAATATAATTACCACATTTAAAGTAATTTTTTTTCCTTGCTAATTGTTCTAACTTTTTTTTTTAATGTAACTGCCTACTTCAAACCTGTAATTTGACTCCAAAAACATAGGCAAGTATTGCTATTTTCATTATTCTTTATTTTTAAGAATAAAGAACATAAATTAACTTATACAGGCATTATTGCTGCAAATTAAATACAACAGAATAAAGTGCTTCACATCAGAAAAATGTGGGAAATAAAAAACAAAATCAAAGAATAACAACAAAAAAACATGAAACTAAAGGAACCCATCAATGGGGGCATTGCCCATAATCCCCAGGCCAGGCTGTTGCTGGGGGCCATGGGGAGCATATTGCCACTGGCCAGCATGCTGGTGTGGTGGTTGGGATGGGTGGATAGATGGTGTAGGTGGGGGAGGTGGTGGAGGTGGAGGCACATTCTCATGGAGCTCAGTAAAATCAGTAATGAGCCCCCTCTCCCCCTTGAAGAGGACCTGAGTCATGAGCTCCTATGCCCTGCTCCGTTGGTATGGAGTCATGCTCTTTAATTTGGCAGCTGCATAGGCCCCAAAAGCCTCCTGTTGGTCCAGATCCCTTTGGAGGATGGCTGTGGCCGTGCTAAAGAATGTGGATGCGCCCTCATTCACATTATGGGTTTTACGCTTGCGCTTCATCCCAACATGGAGGGGAGGTATTTGTGACTGGCAAAGGCGTGACGGCCCGGCGGCTTCCTCCTCTGTCACGCTTTCCTGTGTATAAAAAGTGACATTATTTTAATATATTTGTTTGTGTGGGTCATCAATCCAAACAAATGTACATTTCATGACTGTTGCTAATTGAATAATTAGAAATACAAAACACTAGCATTCTGGCACCAGCATTTGGATTTATCCTAAAAAGGACTTTAGGGCACAACTGTGTTTGGATATTGAAACAAATTTGTTAAGGCTCAAATATTTGCCCAATAAGGTTTAGTTATTAGCTTTGTATTTCACCTTTACATTATGTTCACCAACACTATACCTGGGTCAAGATGGCCTCCTCCACATCCTCATCTTCTGGTCTCTCAGCCATGGCCTCAGCAGAGGTAGGGGGCAGGGTGGATAGAGATGGCCTGGTCTCAGATGGGTTTTTTAGAAGATGGAGGCTGTCAAAATACCAGAGTTTGGGTACGTACACAGCAGATGCTGCAGCTCCTGACCTTTGTGACTCTTGTATCTTATTAACCTACCTCCCATATGTTGTCCTGATGTTTGCAATTTTTGACATATTTATCAGTAGCATCGGGTTTGATCTGCTTGCAGAGCTCCACCAATTGCTCGAAAGCTGCCTGCCTTCGGGCCCGATTGTAGTACTCCTTTGTGTGGACATTCCACAGACAGGGGAGTTGCCTGTACAAATCGATGAACTGTGGCAGAAATTGATGCGAGAAGAAATTGTCGCTCATTATGCCTGCAAGACACAAGACAAAGCATCGCGCAACTTCGCCCGGCATACCCCTAAGCTCCACCCAATCTAGGCCCCAAGCCAAGCAGTATAAACCATTCCTCCCCATCTAGGCCCCAAGCCAAGCAGTATAAGCCATTCCTCCCAATCTAGACCCCAAGCCAAGCAGTATAAGCAATTCCTCCGCATCTAGGCTCCAAGCATAACAGTATAGGCCACTACCCACCTATGTCAGAAGTTCCAGTCGAACCTTCATTTGCACCAAATATTGAGCGGTTTCCCAAATGTTTGTTCTCACACGTTTCCTCGAGCGTTCGTTCGGCTTTTATACACTGCGCATGCGTACAACTCCGCTCTCAGGTGCGTAGTGACGCTGGGGCGTGAACCGTACCAGCTCCACTGAACGATCGGAACAACTCCACAGATCGCTCGCAACCAAACATGGCGGATTCTCGCACCAGCCAGTCCACTCACTGCAAAGTTAAAGCCACCCCCATGACCAAGGCTGAGATGGTGGACATGGTGGGCATCATGGAGGCCAGAGATTATGACTGCAAGAGGGGGAATTATGAGAGGCCTAACAGCAATAAGGATTTTATATTGGAGCGGGTCATCGATCAGCTGTCTTGCAAATATGGAGTCCAGCCGTCAAAGGATTAACCCCCGCAAATGCTGGTCCGACCTCAAGCACCGGGAGCAAGACCAGCTGCAGCGGATCCAAAGAGTCCTGGAAAAAAGTAAGCAATATTTTTCTGGAAGCAATATGTATATGTGTAAATTAGGTGTCTGGATCTGTTCTTGGTCAAAGTAGCTAGAGAGAATTATAGGTGAATTTTTGAACACTTTGTATGCTTTAAATTTCCGAATAAAGCATATATGAAGAATAGAATTTTAGAGTGTTTTTAGACATTCCTTTAGCTTATGCACTTATGTTCTTTTTGTATTTTGCATCAGTGAAACAGAAAAAAAAATGGCCCACCCCCAAGGGACCAACCGAGTCTCCCACCCCTAGCCCGTCAGCCGGGTCGGAATACAGCCCACCTTCCCACCCAGAAGGTAAGTGCAAAATGACAACAATAAAATTGAGCCACAGACAGGGGTGCTACTAGGTGGGTAAAAGGGTGAGGGATTCAGGCCTAAATTAAAGGATAAGGGTCACTTTGCTGGCTGCTGACTGATTCATCAGTGCCCATTAACACAGCCTTGCTAGTGCAGACATGGGGAGAGGATAGCCCCCAGTGCTGGAAGGCACACAAATGCTAATGATGGATATCAGACAGCCCACATCCCATAGGAGTAAGGGGGGGGGGGCAGCTGTAGGAGTTGACCAATGTTGGCACTTGTCAAGTCTTTGGCCCATGCAAAATGGCATCATCGTCCGTTGTTGTCTTTTAGCAGAAAATCTTTCAGAGTCACCCCAACTCCAGGCGACCAGTCCACCCGATTTACCCATCCCAGTCCAGCCCAATTGCAAGGTTGGATGAACTCGAAAAATCTCCAAAAATGTATGTGTTGAACCTGTAGTGACTTTGGGATGCTTAATGAATGTTTTTTTATTTTTTTTTATAAGAAGGAGATTCGCAAGAGCTGCCCCAACAACCCGAGTCCCAAAGGGAAGAAGCTGGTGGTCAGCCTGTCATTTACCCTTGTAAGTACTGTTCTTATCTTGCTTCTTATGTATTAGCATGTCTATTGGTACATGGGACAGCAGACAGCAGTTGATAATGAACACCAACACACCTTTTATCCTTTGGTCTAAAGTATGGCCATGGCTTTTATTATTGTTGGCTTTAAAGTGGTTGTAAAGTGCCCCTGATTTTACTTCCTCTTTATTACCCTGCAAAGTAAAAGTGATCAATGCCAGCGCTGTCCCCGCAGTAGGAAGCGTCCATCTTCACCCCTCTTCCTTCTGGGGCCGCGGACTCCAGCGATGTGACTGGCCGGAGTCGCGTGACGTCACTCCCACGCATACGTGCGGGAGCCGCCAATCGCGGCACAATCACAGTGAAGGAACGTCACGGCGGCCCGTTTCTTCACTGCGCTCATGATGATGTTGGCACATGTAAGTACAGTGTATATTTCCTAAACCATGCAGGTTTAGAAGATATTCATGGAACCTACAGGTAAGCCTGATTATAGGCTTACCTGTAGTTTAAAGTGGTTGCAAAGAGTTTACAACCACTTTAACTGATATATTTCTACAAAAAGGATATCAAAAAGAGGCCCTAGAGAAAGAAATGGAAAGGGTAGGAGTTATGGGCAGAAACCTCCTAGTGATCGGTCAGAAGAAAACCAAAGAAAATAGACATGAATTTAAAATGGTATTTGATTATAATTTACAGCACAGGAAAGTTGAAAAGATTATTACCAAACACTGGGAGATCGGCTTCTGAGACCAGTACTTCCTTCCTGCCCCCAATTCATTTATCGCCGGGCACCCACTCTTAGAGATGTAGTTGCCCCAGGAGTGGCGCTCCCCCTATAATTAAAGAAAATCACCTTTTCTCTTTCCTATCTGGCTTTTATGCCTGCGGACGGTGTATAGCCCGCAGACATTCAAAAAACAATAATAAAAAGTGTAAGAAGTTTACCTCCTTGGCCACGAATAAAAAGTATGCAATCAAAGATCTTATCACCTATAGCACCCAGGGGGTAGTTTATATGCTGGAATGTGGCTGCGGCCTACAGTATGTTGGTAGAACCTCCAGGGCATTAGGGAACACATTAGTAACATCAAAAAAGGCCTTAAAACACATAATGTGTCCAAGCATGTTAGGATGTGCCATAACACGGATTCTAGATCCCTACAATTCTGGGGGATAGAAAAAGTGAATAGACACTGGAGAGGGGGAATTATATTAGACGTTTAAGTCAGAGGGAATTCTATTGAGCCTTTGAGACAAATGTTTTGTCACCATTCAGATTGAACGTGGAGTTTGGTCTGAACTGTTTCATTTCTGATAGGGAATTGCTGATTCCTATATTGGATGCTGGTTTTATATTTTCTCATTTTAGTCTGGATTATAGTTAACGGTTTAGATCCTCTTTTCCCTCGCATATATATATTAATTATTATTTTTTATGGTATGGGGGAGGTTTGAAGAAGAATTATTTATATTATGAATTATTCAATTACTTTTTGACTATGAAATGTATGCAGTTGTATATATAATGTAATGGATATGGTGTGTCCTTTTATACAGTAAGATTTATATAGGACTATCCTTTAGATAGGTTTAGTTAATATTGTTTTTTAATTAAAAACAATTCCCCTTCCTTTTTTAGATAGAACCCTTATAGGATACATTAAGGGTTAACTACTTAAGGTGAGGGTTTATATTTTAATTGGTTGTGGTCATTGGTCCCATGATATATGTATAATGATATCAGGGGATTTTTGTACTGCCCGTTGAATGCGGTTGCACAACGGTTCCAACATTTGCCCCTAGGTGTCACTGTTTCTGGCTTTAGCGGGCATGCAACCTGAAGCATCTTTGGTTTCCATAGCAGACGGTGCTCTATTTCTTGGCTCGGGTGATGCCGTTGCTCCGCCTGGCTGATGAAGTCCCGTAGGATGTAACGCGCACGGGGAAAGAAGCCACGACGTCTGATGTCACTCGCTGCTATCCGAAATTCAAGGAGCCACTCACGTGGACAGGATTACCGGATTCCATCTGTAAAAGCATGTCTATCTTACCTTTACCAAGAGGAGGAACATGTGTGTAGTGTTGAGCGAACCCGGACTGTAACGTTCGGGTCCATACCAAACTTTTGGGTGTCCAGGACCCGGACCCGAACACGGACATTTTAAAAAATGTTCGGGTTCTGGGTTCTGGTAGTTGATCACGCATGTTGAATAGCTGAAGGGCAGACAATCAACAAGCGTTTCACTGGTTTGCCCTTAGAAGCCATCATAGCCATGCCTACTAATGGCATAGCTGTGATTGGCCAGTGCATCATGTGACCCAGCCTCTTTATAAGCTGGAGTCACAGTGCTGCATGTCACATGCTCTTGGGTTAGTGTAGGGAGAGGAAGCTGCCGGCGTTTTTGTGAGGGACAGATTGCAGACATTTTAACATCTGATCCTGCATCCTGAGATTACTACTGCTGTTGCTCTGAGGGACAGATTGCAGAAATTTGAGATTTCACATACTGCTGCTTTGAGTGACAGATTGCAGATTGCAGATCAAACTCTGCATAACACAACTATCGCTACGATTGTGCACAACGATCAGATTGTTGGAGTAATTTGAGATTTCACATACTGCTGCTTTGAGTGACACATTGCAGATCAAACCCTGCCTAACACAATGATCGTTCACAACGATCAGATTGTGGGAGTAATTTGAGATTTCACATACTGCTGCTTTGAGCGATCTTACTGCACTAGGTAGAGGCTTCTGCTTAGAGGGACAGATTATTGTTCAAAAATCATCTCCTAGTTCTAAAGGTTGAGGTTCTAGCTGTAGCTGTAAGTGACACATTATTGTTCAAAAATCATCTCCTAGTTTATTTGATTTTAATTTATTTTCCCTATCCCCATTTTTTTGTAGGGCCCTACTCTTACCCCCATTTTACTTCCTTTTTCAGCCCTCTAGCACTTGCCAGGACATTGTTACAGCCATTTTTGTGCCTAAAAGTTCGGGTCCCCATTGACTTCAATGGGGTTCGGAGTCCGGGATAACGTTCGGGCAACGTTCTGGGCCGAACCCGGACTTTTTCCCAAAGTTCGTACGGACCCTCCGAACCCGAACGTCCAGGTGTTCGCTCAACTGTACATGTGAGTGTATTCAAGTAAAGTGTGTTACAGTTTTTACCATACGGAGAGCACTTAGAGCTGTTATTCACTTATATGTGACTGGATACACCTGTGACCGCTGGTACAGCTGGAATCTACTGGTATCTATCACCCCCTTTCCCAGGGTAGTGGGAAACAGCGTGTCAGACCTTCCTGTTCACTCAGGGGTCAACGCCGTGCACTCTGTATGTTAGTGGAGGTCTCAGTCACCCAGGGGATGTCTCTCTGTCATACCTTTTCTTTCCCGGCTATGGACTTTTTAAATCTCTGCTACTGATTTTATTGTGATAACATTATGTGTGCTGCACTTTTTATTTGTTTTGTTCAACGCTGGCCATTGATGGATCGAAATTGGGCCAGTTCAGCAGGAACCAGACAAATTTTGATCCATGTGTGGCCATGCTGGTTTGAGAGAAGTTGATTGTTAGATCGAGTTATGCCAAACAGGCTTGTTGGAATTTTTTTCTCGATCAGCACGCTGCATCAGCTGAGCAGTATATTTTGAGATCAAAGTCCTGGTGTCGGCAAACAATGCCCCAATGGAGAGGATTCCACTTTCCACCTTGCTTGTGTGTGTAGTGCCACCCCTGAAGGAGCCATTTGGTAGTTTGGGTCCTCTGTTCTTTGCCTTGGCTCTATGAATGACCTTAGCCCTTCTGACATACCAGGTTAAGCTGATAGCAGCTGCTGTACCACAGAAGGCATAAGGATATGTACTTGACATACAGTTATACCTCAGTATCTGAAGATAAACACCTGTCTGGTTAGGAGTAAAGAAGTACATTGTGGTGGTGTGTTCCCCTGCGCTACCACTCAAAGACCAGAGGTGTCCCTGTGCAAATAGAAGTTTTTAACCACTTAAGGACCGGAAGGATTTCCCACTGTAGGACCAGAGCACTTTTTGCGATTCGGCACTGTGTCGCTTTAACTGACAATTGCACAGTCGTGCGACGTTGTAACCAAACAAAATTGACGCCCTTTTTCCCCACAAATAGAGCTTTCTTTTGGTGGTATTTGATCCCTTCTGCGCCACTTCTGATCACCGCTATTAACAAAAAAGGCGACAATTTTGAAAAAAAAAAATATAAAAAAACAAATTTATTCATCAGTTTTGGCCGATATATATTCTTCCTCATATTTGTGGTAAAAAAAAATTGCGATCGGCGTTTATTGATTGGTTTGTGCATAAGTTCATTTATGGAGTTTTTACTTTTTTTTTACTAGTAATGGTGGCGTTCTGCGAATTTTATCAGGACTGTGATATTGCAGCGGACATGTCGGACATTTTTTACACTTTTTTGGGACCAATGACATTTATACAGCGATCAGAAATTGAAATATCCACTGATTACTGTGTAAATTTCATTGGCAGTGAAGGGCTTAACCTGCAGGGGGCGATCTAGGGGTTAACTGTGTTTCCTAGGGCGTGTTCTAACAGTGAGGGGGCTGGGCTGCCAGGAGCATAAGAGATATAACTGATCCCAGTGACAAGGATCAGTAGATCTCTTATATGCTGCCTGACAGAACGGGCAACAGCCGTGTTTACATCGATGGTCCCCCGTTTTTCAGGCAATCGGGGGTAGCCGGCAGACATCGAGTCCACCGGACCCGCGGCCACACTGCTGGAGAGTGCAGCGGGTACGAGCGAGCCACCGTTTATAGACGGCGATTCGGGGGATCGTGCCACTCTGCAGTAGTAAATGTACGCAAGGCGGTCCAGAACCGGTCAAAGTGCTGTGCATGTAAGCAGTAATGGACAATGCAGCAATATTGGGCTGTGCTCACAGCTACACATATAAATAGAGATATATGGGGGATGGGATCTCAATGCACTGATGCAGGTATCCAAAACATAAATGAAGAAAATAGATAAACAGATGACCAAATTATACAATGCTCGCTTCAAAAAGCTTAATTCCAGTCCTTAAAAAAATTAAGGTAAATAAATAAATTGCATATATAAAAACAAAAATAGTGCTATTTGTGAAAGCAATATCAGAAGTTCATAGATGAGTATTATAGTGATGAGTATTAAATAAAGTGATTGGCGTATCTCTTCTTATATTGAGTGTTTGCGGTGCCTTCACCTTAGTGATAAATATGCGCTCACCTCTGGGTAGAAAAAGGAGTGTTTTAAAGAGTGGTATTCACCTAGTGTGGGAGATAGGATGGTGTCCTGGGTCTCCTCTCCAATGTGTTGTTTGGCCCCAGTCCTTCTGTTTAGTCACCAGCTTAGGTAGCTCCGCAGGGTGTATAAAGGGGGGTTAAAATAGAGGGACCTGAAGAAGCCACGAGGTGTGACGTAATGCGTAGGCGTGGCCTGTTACCAGAAGTGACGTGAGAGGTGGTTGAATGACAGTTTTAACTTGTTTTATGCTGTTTTGCAGCTATATTTAATGTAAGCACAATTTTTACCTAATAAACGACTTGCTTGTTTAATCATACTACACTATGAGAGGTCCCTCATATTATGCACTAAGGTGGAGCTGAAGACACCGCAAGCACTCAATATAAGAAGAGACACGCTATTCACTTTATTTAATACTCATCACTATAATACTCATCTATGAACTTTTGATATTGCTTTCACAAATAGCACTATTTTTGTTTTTATATATGCAATTTATTTACTTATTTGCACTATAATAAGCACCTTAATTTTTTAAAGGAGTGGAATTTAGCACTTTGAAGCGAGCATTGTATATATTGGTTATCTGTTATTTTATGTTTTGGATATCTGTATCAGTGCATTGAGATGAGTGTGCAGTATTGCCATCCCCCATATATCTAAAAGAAGTACATTTATATAGTAATGAATTGAAGTAAGTGGCATATATGCGTATATAGAGATGGGCAGAATGTACATTTAATACAAATCTCCTGACAGAAAAGTTACCTTATGGTAGAAGTTTAAAGTAATGGTCACAGCAGTTAGATGGCTTTATATCCGTTAAACTGCAAATCAGTGTTAAGCAAAGGCACAAACCACAACAACATTGGTAATCAGTATTACTTTCCTGCTTCCAGTATTTTATATTACTAGAGTGCAGTCTAGGGGTGACTAGATTATAACCCAGATCTACTGCGGCAGTGCCCCTACTTCTACATGCAACTACTGGAGTCCTTGTAGAGTGGCTTATCTAAAGAGACAGTCCTAAGCCCTAGATCTTCAGCCGGCTAACGATGAGGCCTGTATTGGCAAAGGTGCACATAAATATAGCCCCAGGGGAAACCTACATGCAGTGGTATAACCTGCTGATTAAGTGTATAATCCCTAGAAACTCAGTCTCTGATAGCAGCAAACAAGTTATGGTACTCACTAATCCTGCAATACTGCTGCGAAAGTCCCACTGTGCAGATGTCCTCTGGGTCGATTAAGTGTGACTCTGGTCCTCAATTCACCAGACTAAAATGCTCAGTAAATTTGCATCAAAAGACTGTACCCCTACGTCACACAGTACTCTGTGCACCCCGTTATGTTCTCCTTCACACTCTCTGGCTCCCAGCTGTGTAGGGCCTCAATCTCCATTCAGGTCACTGGTTTGTGTGTAGCAGGTGCAAGCCCAGACAGGGAAGTGCTTCCTTCAGTTCCCCATGGCAAGAAAGTGCTATTCAAGCTGCAGCCTGGGCAATACAGTTCCTTTCCCCTCCCCACACTGTCTCCTTGTTGGGGTGCTGTAGTTAAATGGTCCATAGGATTCCACAGCATGGCTCCCATTCAGGACTTCAATTCCCAAAGTTCAATGAAGCAGTATCCAAGTCTATGGGGCTCCTTCTGCTTGTCTGCTTCCCCAGCTGGTGGGAGGCAGGTATTGTTGTTACTAGGTCACGTGCCAGCTCAGTTCAGTGAGAGTAAAGAGAGCAGCTGCAGCACAATGTCCTAACTTGCTCTATATCTAGCCAAGCACCTAGCTACATGTAGATGGAGGAATCTGTTTGTATTTTTAATTCTGAAAAAAACCCAAAAAAACATCTATGGCCAGCTTTAGTTACAGAAGGACATCACGTCATGGGCAGCACAGTGGTGTAGTGGTTAGCACTTTCGCCTGGCAGCAAAAGGGTCGCTGGTTCCAATCCCAACCATGACACTACCTGCCTGGAGTTTGCATGTTCTCCCTGTGCCTGCATGGGTTATCTCCGGGTACTCCAGTTTCCTCCCACACCAGTGGCATCACTGGTTTGGTGTCACCTGGTGCAGTGAAACATGGTGTCACTCCCCCCCCCCCGGGCAATGAGCAGGCTAGTGCATCAGAGCGGCTCTGCCCCCCGACTGCCACAGTGGATGGAGCTGTGATGGGATGGGGGGGGTGGAGCTGGGATGGGATCTTTGATTGTGGGTGAAGTTAAAGGATATGTGCTTTGGGAGGGGGGAGGAATTGTGCTGGGGGGGGTCAAACTTCAAATCTTCCCCCCTCCTTCTAGCACAAGTCCTCTCCAATCCAAAACAAAGCACCCCCTAGCACATATCCTCTAATCTTCGCTCTCTAAAATCACTCCTGGCAGCACAAATTTTACCTGCCCAGGCCCCCCCAGAACCCCCCCCTTCCTAATCACCATGTAAGACTCCCTCTTCCGCCTCCTCCCCTCTCTTACTCCTGGCCTGTGTACGTGAACATCAGAGCCAAGGAGAAGGCGGCTATAGTCCAGTTTCCGCAAGCTGCAGCCGAAGAGATATGTGATTGTGGGAGGGATGATCAGACATGGGCACCCTGTGTCAGTGTCTCTGCCTCACTCCCTCCTCCCCCACCCTCCCCGCACATTGCCTGGAGCTGAGGGGATAACAGAGATCCTGGAAGGGAAAGAGGAAGCCACAGCGTTAAGTGTCCGTCCAGGCCTGGTGTCATCCTCTGTTGAGTGTCACCCGGGTGCCCCTGCCCCCCCCCCATAGCGACGCCACTGTCCCACACTCCAAAGACATGCTGGTAGGTTAATTGGATCCTGTCTAAATTAGCCCTAGAATATGTATGAATATGAGTTAGGGACTTTAGATTGTAAGCTCCTTGAGGGTAGAGACTGATGTGATTGTACAATGTATATGTAAAGCGCTGTGTAAATTGACGGCGCTATATAAGTACCTGGAATAAATTAAATAAATTAGTTTTGTCCTAATCTATGAAGAATATGTGTACATCTAGGGGAGCCTTTACCAACCTTTTTACCACTGAGAAACTAATAGAATCATTTTCAGATCTTGGGGAACCCCTGCAAAACAAAATTAATTGGGGGTCTGTGGGAAAAAATCCTCTTACATTGGTAGCCAGTGGGAAGAATGCTCTCTTTTCAGTGGTGGTGAGAACACCACACTTACAGACCCCTATAAAGTTAGTTGATGTCAGGCTGCTGGCTCTGCCAAGTAGCATTGGCCCCAGGACTATATGGGTAGATTCTGATAGGAGGTCAATCAGTCATTACTTAAGGAATCCCTAGAAAACTTTGGAGGAACCGTAGGGTTCCACAGAATCCCTGTCAAAAATGTCTGGTCTGGAATATGGAAGTGACTAGGGCTTTTCATAGTACATTCAATGTATTAAAGATTAAAGCAGGAGAGAGAAATTTTGATCCATCTATGGCCTTTTCTGCTTGACAGAAGTCAGTTTAA
This sequence comes from Glandirana rugosa, assembly GCA_018402905.1. Classification (NCBI taxonomy): domain Eukaryota; kingdom Metazoa; phylum Chordata; class Amphibia; order Anura; family Ranidae; genus Glandirana; species Glandirana rugosa. Next base: position 124,825 of record BLSH010017863.1, on the reverse strand, counting down.
CAATTGATTTCTGTTGAACGGTAATGTTGGTAGCCAAATGAGGCACTTCAGACTAGTTTGCGTCACTTTGTAGTGCAGTACACTAATTTTAACTCAGCATGCCAACTTTGGCTGTCAAGCACTCCCATTAAAATCAATGAGACCATGATGCAACTGACTGCCAAACATAGGGTTGACAGTTCTGGTGCAGTATTTCATTGTAAACTCCTCATTGGGATTGAAAAAACAGGCCTTCAGGAGGTGGCAGTATCGCTTTCTGCCTCTCTGTAAACTGGTTCTAAATGGCCACCTGTAAAATGATTCACCATGGAGCACTTTTTAGAGCCCGTCTCCAGATTTAAAGAAGCTTTATGAAAATGTTGAGGAGTCTTGGCTCAAGTTTTGTATTAGAACCCCTAGTACTGGAAAAAAATTGTCATAAACTTTGGTCAGTACTCAGGCCATGGGCCAACTATGACTTGTATTACTACCTATTAATATACAAAGCCTTAACATTGTAGGAGCAGCAACTGTATGAAACTATAATCCAGCACCCTCCCAGCAAACATTTATTCTTGTGAAAGCCATAACTAAACCCAGCCTAATTGCAGCTACCATTATCCACCATGGACAAAAACAGTTCACTGACACCCTTTCCTGACTGTCACTTTAACACTACAGCATTGTGACACAGCAAAATGATAATTATATTATGCCAGAGATCTGTGACCTGACCAGATATATTTCCTCATGGCTGCTTGTTTGTAAACTCATATTATACCTTAACAGAATACTACACTGTCATTTTAAATGGATTAAATGAACCAAGGCAGTATTTGTTCTCACACACCCTTGACTCCATTAATCATACTCCATTCTCTCTATCCTGCATACTTTACCCACGTGTGATCCAGAGGAGTGGGATTGCTACTTAGCTCTGTATGATTTTGAATATCTGGACATATTTTTGGATCCATTTAGTTAATAATGGTTTAAAGTGATGTAGCACCCCACCACAAAAGCAGGATAGCACCTCCAGAGGCAGGGGCGGGCTAGCATTTCACCCCAGGGCTGAGTCCATGGCTAAAATGGGGGGAGGGGGGGGGGGCGAGAAAGGATATTGGGTGCCAGTCACTTTTGTCATTTTAAAGTTTTATTGCAGAACGGTTAAGGAGGTGAGGGTTAGGGGTCCCAGATACTGTAGCAGATCACTTACAAACTCTCCTGATCAATGCCCCGCTTCACATTGTCAGAATTATTAAGCTGACCTGGCAACACTGTAAGCATGTTCCCAAGTTTCAGTGTATCCTGAAAGTGAGTCACCAGGCCTTTCTGAGAGACCAGCCTTCTACCTGGCTCTTTCCAGCAAGGGGCCTCCCCTGGGTCTCCTCCTTGACACAGCTTCCTGATGAACAGGCAGGACAGCTTCAGGACCACTTCAGCACAAGTTAGACCCCCAAACTAGGCTAGTGGGCCTAACAGCAGAGCTCCATCCAGCAGCACCTCCCTAGGCCACAGACCAGGGGAAGAGAGTGAGCACATGGCTTGTGCCAAAATATTTATATCCTATCCCAGCATGCATCAGTGGCTTAACATGGTTGTTAACTCTGTTACACCACTTGTACCTACAGATAAGCCTATAATAAGGCTTACCTATAGGTACCGTGAATATCTCCTAAACTTGCACAGTTTAGGAGATATTCACTATATACACTGCTGCCGATGTCATTGGCACATGCGCACTGAAGAAACGGCCCGCTGGTGTCGTTTCTTTGGGGCCCGTACTGTGACTGGCGGCTCCCGCGCACATGATGTCATCGAGGCTCCAGCCAATCACAGCGCCAGAGCCCGCAAACCCAGGTAGAAGCTCCGGGAAACATATCGGCCATGACAGCGGTGTGCGGGGACCGCTGCAACAGCTTCGATCTAAGGTAAGTGCAATGCATACTAGCTCATTATGCCTTTGTCTTGCAGGGTTTTTTTTTTTGGAGGTTTACAACCTCTTTAAACCTCCTACTGGATTGGCTGAAGGAAATATAAATATTCATAACTTTTGTTTGTGAAATCTCATACTATAATCAGTGAGTGATACCTGGGACATCTACTGGCGACAGTGAAAAATCACAAGGCAACTTAAAGTGGTTGTCTACCCATTTAAAAAAAAAAAAAAAATTAAAGCCTGCAAGACAATAGCATAATGAGCTAGTATGCACAGCATACTAGCTCATTATGAAATACTTACCTTGAAACGAAGATCCGACCGGGCTGCTGGGTCCGCTCTGAGGGAGCGGACATCTTCCCTCGGATCTTGCTTCCGGGTACGCAGCCGGAGCCGCGAGACGTCACTCCCGCGCGCGGGACCCGTTTTTCTCGGCAAGGTCCGTAACTATTGCCGGGCTTTTGCCGGGACATACATGGCGCATGCGCCGGGACATACACGGAGCATGCGCCGTAATGACGCAGCGAGTTAGAAAGGGAATATCTTCTAAACCGTACAGGTTTAGAAGATATTAATTTTACCAACAGGTAAGCCTTATTATAGGCTTACCTGTAGGTAAAAGTAAACAAAATGGGTAGACAACCGCTTTAAGCTTTAGGGAAAAAAAAAACAGACGGAAAACTACAACTACTACAGCTCAGCCAAAAACTAAATTACCATAATAGCCCCTGTTCAGGAAAAGGGGGCTACAGTGATATCATCCCAAAACCATAAAAAGCTTGGCTGAGAAAAATGCATGGGCTGCCATTGCATTCTGCAAATGTTGGCTCCCTTGCTGCCATGTTGAATCTTTGAATTCAAACGTAACTGATCGTTCAGTTTAAACTACTTTACATTCCAGATGAATCACAAAACAAGGAGGTGTGCAAAGCCTTACAGTTCTCTTTGCTAGAGTAGAAAAGCTTGTTCTGGAGCTATCTGACATTTTTGTAATTTCTTGAATTTCATTGATATGACTTTGATTCTTGACTTTCATTGCCTTTTGCATCTGGTGCTTGGGAATCAAAATCTGGCACAGCTCTACATAGAATACAATCAGCTTCCAGTTTTTTTGGCAAAATTTAATTGAAGAAGCTGAAGTTAGAAGCTGATTGGCTACCATGTACAACTGCTTCAGATTTTGCACTCTCCATTTTTAGTAAATCAACCCCTATCTCAACTTCCAGTCAAAGTGTCTTGTCTAAGAATGGTTATAGCTAAAACAAAAATTCTAGGTGCAGAATTTCCTTCCATAGACGTTTTTGTTTTTTTACATGATCAATCTTAAAGTACAACTAAAGAAGAAACTTTTTTATTTTTAAGTATTGGATAGAATGGAGATGGATTAGGACACCTGTCCGTTTTTATTGCTGTTTGTGCCCCCATTAGGGAGATTCCCCCTCTCGATTTGTCCTTTTTACCATTATCATTGAAAGTGAAAGTAAAAGAAAATCCCAAATTTTGGATTGTCCCCAGAAAAGTAATAGAGAGGAAATCTTCCAAAAGGGAGCATTAGTTATGGTGACCTGGGGGTACCCAAGGTATTACCTTAATTTGCAGGGATTTCCTTTCACTTTCTGTTTTGGCTGTTGGGACAGGAAGTGAAGGGAAATTTCTGCAATTGGATACAACATACCTCCCAACCGTCCTGGATTGCAAGTAAATCCCGGAGTCCCGCAAATCCAGCTGAAGTACCGGAGACAGTGCCGGAATGAGTTCCGGCACTGGGCTCCTTTAATACGTGCACATGTGCACTGTAGCCGATCACCAGGGAATTTCCCCTGCACCTTCCACACGCTAGCCTCCTGCAGGCAGCCCAGGCATGCCACAGCCGTCCCTAAAGAAGATGTCACAAATGCAGGCTGGAAACATCACAGCCCATGGGGAAACGTCAAGCCTCGCCCCCTGTTGCTGATTGGAGGAAAGGACTCGCGGTGGGGACTGGCAATTCAAACCAGGCAGCAACACATAACTCTGGACCTGCCCACCTGCTGCCGATCAGAGAGCAGGGAATGGATTTCAGCAACTTTGCACTGCCTGGAAGAGGAGAGGACTGGGGGTGAGAATGCCCCATTTAACACCCTTCAACAAGCAGAGGAAGTGTGTGAGTATGGGAGTGTGTGTGTGTATGAGGTTATATGGGTCTGTATGCCGAAGTGTCGGGAGGGGGGGCTGGAGCCCTGAGTGGGCCCCCGAAAAGCCCTGGGTCTCAGGGCAATTTAGTTAGGGGCTCTTTAGTTAGGGAGCCTATCCTGCCCCCCTATAGGGTTTTGTACACCTTAATCCTATTTTATCTCGGGTGCATAATGTTCCCATATGGCCCATGCGTTTTTAAATTTCTCTTGTTGGTTTTTAACCCTGTGGACCCATCTTTCTGCTTCCATTAGTTTATTTACTTCTCTCTTCCAATCTAATACAGTTGGACACCTCTTTTGTCTCCAAAACTTTGAGATTAATGATTTAGCATTTAACAGATGTGGAATTATACATTTCTTATAGGCCCTAACAAAGATAGGCAGTCCGTGGAAAAGAAAGTGCAAAGGGGAGACTTCTATTGGTTCCTCCATCATTTTCTTAATCCACGGGGCAATCTCCTCCTAGAAGACTTTAAACCTGGGGCAAAACCACCATAAGTGCAGGTATGTACCCTTTTGATTACACCCTCTCCAGCACCTATCCTCTTCAGTCAAATGCATCTGTGCCATCTTGGCAGGTATTCGATACCATCTGGCTAAAAATTTGTATGGCATCTCTTGTAACTGTGAACTTTCGAAGTAGCATGTGTAGATTTAATCAATTTCTTAATTTCCAATGGTGAGAATGTGTGGTTCAATTCCCTTTCCCATTCTTTTATATAACAGGGAGTTGATATACCCTGAGCACTAAGGATCATTCTGTACATCTGAGATAAGGGATGTTTAATCTCCAAAGCACCTACACATAACGTCTCGTGCGTAGTCAGTGCTTCCACTGGCCTCACTCAGGGCCTTAATTTGTTGTGGAAATCTGCTATTTGATGGTATCTCCAGGTCGCCAGCGGTATATTTCCCAATGTTTTAACCAACTCTGTCAGTGCCAACAAAGATCCCTTGGGGGCAAACTTGGCCCACGCCATATTCCCATCTGCCCCCCATATCCCCAGGAATCTCTTTTTATCTCCTGGCAGGAACCACGGGAATCCTCCCAGTGGTGCCAACGGTGATGTTTGTGGGGCAAATTTACCCAACTTATTCAGTCTGTGCCAAACTCTCAGAGTGTTTCTCGATAGAGGGGATGTCCACTCTGCAAGACCTCTGGAAGTTGTAGGGATCCAAGGGGCTCTTGCCAAGTTCCTCCCAGCCATAGTTTTCTCTAGGGCTACCCACCGTTTACTTGGGGAGTCCTGGCACCAATCTAATATCCGCACCAGTGACATTGCCTTATAGTACAGTGCTAAGTCTGGGAGCCCTACTTCCCCTGCTTCTTTACTCCTACGCAACAAATCAAATGCGATCCTAGGGTGTCTATCTCTCCACACAAATGACAGAAATATCCTCCTGATCCGTTTGAAGAAACTCTGTGGGAGCGCTATGGCCAATGTCTCTAACATATAGATTATTTTTGGTAATATGATCATCTTGAGTGCATTCACTCTTCCAAACCACGTCAATATCTGGTCTCTCCATCCTTGTAAATTTCCTATTATATTATTTAGCAAAGTCCCGTAGTTAAGTTCATATAGTGCTTTAACATCTGCAGTAATATGTACTCCGATGTATGGCAACGAGTCAGTTCGCCAAATAAAGGGATATGATTGCTTTATAAGGACCGCTTCATTAGCGGGAACATGTATGGGAAAGAGCAAAGATTTAACAAAATTTATTTTAAAATTAGATAACCCGCCGAATCTATTTACCTCTGACATCAGTACGGGCAACGTTGTCCTAGGCGTTGATAGGAAGAACAAAAGGTCATCTGCATAGGCAGAGACCCCATGCTCTTCTGCCCCAATTCTGATCCCTACAATCTCTGAGTTACGCCGAACTTTATTGAAGAATGATTCCAAAACCATCGCAAATACCAGGGGTGATAAGGGACACCCCTGTCTGGTCCCATTTCTTATTTTAAAGTATTCCGATAGTGTCCCATTAACCTTTACCCTTGCCTTAGGGTCCGCATATAGGGCCATAATCCACCCCATCATGCACTCCCCCAGACCCATCCCTCTTAGCACCTCGCTCATGATAATCCAATCCACCCTGTCAAATGCCTTTTCAGCGTCCACTGATAGTATTACTCTTGGGGTCCTTCCCGGTCCCACCTGAGACCAATGGAGGATATTGAGAACTCTTACTGTATTATCTCGAGCCTCACGGCCTCTCATGAAGCCCGTTTGATCAGGGTGGATTAGCTTCACTATATGGTCTTGCTAGCGAAGTGCTAATATCTTAGCCAATAATTTGGTATCAGAGCTAAGAAGAGAGATGGGTCTGTAGTTGGCGCAATACTGCGGATCTTTCCCTGGTTTTGGGAGCACTGTCACATAGGTCAACAAGGCCTCTGGGGGCAAGGGATTAGATGCTGATAGGATTGAAGTAACTACACAAGGGGTTTACCAGTATCGGCATACATTTTTTATAATAGCCATTCGTTAAGCCGTCCGGCCCTGGATTTTTCCAGTTGGGGCAGCTAAAATTATTTTACTCAATTCCTCCACAGTAATGGGCTGCTCTAATACCTCACTGACTTCCACTGGCATTCTTGAGAGAGTGTTTCCTTAAGATATTCTTGAATCCTCTCAATCTTCTTCTCTTTTTCCCTTTTACCGGGGGTTATAGGAATATTATATAGGCCTGCATAAAAATGATGGAACTCTGCAGCTATTGACTTGGTATCCACCATTTCCTCGTTGTTAACTAACAGCTTATGAACATGGCATGAGTCTTGCTGTTTTTTTAATTGTCTTGCAAATAGACGACCACATTTGTTTCCCTGTTCATAAAAGCGGTGTGTATAGTACCTATATTTTTCCCTAATCTTATGGTCTAAGCACCTGGAGAGATCTTCTCTTAATGCCCCCAATTGATGGGCTTCTACTACGTCGGTTTGTGCCTTGTGTCTAGCCTCAAGATCCTGTATTTTATCCAACAGTTCTTCCACTTCCTTCTGTTTTTCTTTTTTAATGTGGGAGCTATCAATTCCCCCCCTAATTACCACCTTGTGTGCCTCCCAGATTGCCTGTCTGAACACCTCCTCAGTGGTATTTACCTCAAAGTATGTTGCCAACCTCTGTGACACCGCCTCCATGACCTGTTTGTTGTCCAGGAGGGATTTGTTTAATCTCCACGTCCTCTCCCGTTGTTCAGCATGGATCGGGCGTAGGGATAGAGTAATCGGGGAATGATCAGATATTGCGATGGATTCAATAGTAGAAGAGCATACCTGGCTCAAATAATACTGATCCACCAACAATAGATCCAAACACGAGTGTGTATTGTGAGTTTTAAAATAGTAGCTAAAATCTTTTTCTTTATTGTGTAACACCCTCCAACTGTCCACCATATGTAAGGATCTCAAAAGTTTTCTAGCATGCTTAATTGCTTTAAAAGACAGCGGGGACCTACCCATTGATGTATCTAAACTAGGGTCTAATGTTACATTAACGTCCCCTCCCAATACCAGGAAGCCTTCCCTAAAGTCGTCCAGCTTCTTCAGCATGCTTGACAAAAAATTGATGATTCTCGTGTTGGGGGTGTATATAGATGCAAATGTGTAGTACTGACCCTGTATGGTCCCTTTTAGAAAGAGGAAGCGTCCCTCTACTTGATCTACTTGAGTGGTGATAAGGAAAAAAGGGCATAACTTTCTAAAAGCTATTGTCACCCCTCTAGTCCTGGGAATAGGAGATGCTGCATGGAACCATTGATTAAACCTTTGGAGAGGTAGACGGGGGGTTGACCCCGTCGTGACGTGCGTCTCCTGCAGAAGTACCACATCTGCTGCCAGACGACACAATTCACGCCAGAGCTGTCCCCTTTTTATATTGCTAACCCAAACCTCTCACATTATACGATACAACCTTCAATACACTGCCCATAGTTCACATTTTCATAATATATACAGTTCCACTCTGTATGATATTCCAAGTTCCCCATCTTCCTCCCACCCCCCCAAAAAAAAAAACACCCACCCCTTCCCAAGTGACAAATACACCAACCATTTACAAACTTTCCCATACCCACCGGTATACCAACTAAATGGGGGGACATCCCAGGCGGGGTTCAATTGGCCTCCCCCTGGTGCACCCCTCCCTTTGCCAAAGGCAACCTACTCAGTCCCCTATATTGGGACCTACCTAATGGAGAAAAAAAAAGAAGGGGAAAACCAATCACACTCAAAAAACTTTAGAAAATCCCCCACCACCTTCGTCCCTCCCTGGGCAAAAAAAATATAATGAGGGGAGAAAGAAAAGAAAAAAAACCTTTTCGGTCCAACCAATATTATCTGTTACTCTAAATCGTTATTTTTTATCCTTCCCTCTGCTTTAACCATTTAAACCAGTTCATTTGGTCCCTCTTCTCGACCATGCTCCTTCCTATTGTTTTTACGGCTAGCTTTAGTTGGAACCTTCTGCCAGCATTCCGAACGTTGTAGTTGATGTTTAGGAGTATTCAGTTTCCAAAGCATTCAGTCGACCAATGGAATATTTAGTGTCTCTGCAAAGTGTTGTAAATCATCTTTTGTTTTAAGTGTCTCTGTTTTACCATTTTGTGAAGCACTTAGGCTAAAGGGGTACCCCCATCGATATGAGACGTCAGCTGCACGCATTACTTCCAGTAAAGGCTTAACCATACATTGCTGCATGAGTGTGCGTTGCGCTATGTCTGCAAAAAATTTGAGGTGGACTCTCTCAAATTCAACATCCCCTTTACTGCGCACCTCCCTCATAATAGCTTATTTTATCGAGTATTTATGTAATTTACAGATAACGTCTCTTGGTCTTCCTGTTTTCTCTGCAGTGTATGTGCTTGCTTGGTGGACTCTGTCCACTTCAATTATGCCTGGTGCCGAATTCCCTAGAATCATACCAAAGATGATTTGTATTGCTGGGAGTAGCTCGGACGCCCGTACTTTCTCGGGAAATCCCCATATGCGTATGTTCTGGCGGCGTTCTCTATTTTCATAGTCATCCATTTGATCGAGATACAAGTTCAATATTTCTTCATGTTGATTGATACTATCCTGCATATGAATCACCGCCTGCGCAATACCTTCTTGATCATTTTCTATTGCCACCACTCTATGTCCCAGAGCTACTATGTCCTCTCTCATCTCGTGAGCTACCTGTCTGCATGATTGTTCCATGGCGCTTATCAGCTGTTGAATGTCGGCTTTAGTAGGGAGAGCTTTAATATGCTCCCTTATTTCCCAGTCCACCTCCATTATGGCCTGCGCTGCAGGACCCATTTGTTTGTTCATTGGTACTACGCTGGCCCCCTGGGATATCCCACCAGACTCTGGAGGGTATATTTCACAGTTATGATCACTGTTCAAGCCCTCCTCCCCCTGTACTGCACTGTGTCCATCATTATTTCCATCAAGGCTCAGGGAGTCCAGGGTCCCGGGGTTATTGAGGGGCACACCTACATCCCCCCTTCTCTTACTGAGGTCCGATCCCGCATTACACAGTCTATATTGCTTAATATGTGCCCTGCATCTGGGGCTAATGGTATCTCACCTTCTGCTTCAGTCTTACTTCTGGGGCGGGGGGGGGTAGGTCGTCCTCCGCTGCTGGGGGCTCTTTTCCAATTCTTGGTAGTTCCTGATGGGGTGTTACTGAGCCTCTGCCTGCTCCTGTATTCCTCCATGGAGCACTGCTGAGCACTGGTGATCCTCTCCCAATATGCCGGAGCCACGGGTGGACGTTGGGGCTCTATCAGTCTTTATCCCTGCTCCATGGCTTGGTGTAGCGAGGCCTCGGCCCGAGGCTACACTCCCCCTATCCATGCCCGGGGATCCGTGCCCTTCCTCTTGGCCAGGAGCCATCCTATTCGGAATCATGGAGCCCGCCGCTTGCTGTGACAGGTAGGCTCGGAGCCCCCCCACCTGGCTCTTCCCTCTGCCGGCGGCTGTGAGGTAGCACAGCGGCACGCCGGCATCGCACGCTCCTCCAGTCCAACGCTGGAGACAGCTGGTCTCTCGCTGCGTGTCTGCCTGGGGAGTCAGAGGGTGTGTCGGCAGCATGTCTCACACCCCCCAGCACATATCTACCCCCTCACCTTCTAGCACAAATCCCCTCTCTTCCCAAAGAGCCCCCTCAGCACATATCCAAAGCCTGTGTTTTGTTTAACCATGCCCTTCTAGTCCCTCCCACTTTTTTCCGCAGCGCGCATAGTGCACTGCAGGTCTCTGCTTCCATCAAGTGTCCCTCATTCTCAGGTTTGAAAGTTGGGAGGTGCAGATGGCAAAAAATAAACTGAAAGGGGTTATGACCCACCCTTAAGCTGTCCATACATTATACAATTTTCATATTCAATTTCCTTTAGATTTACCTCAACTATGTGGTACAAGGGCCTACCTGACTGCATACAAATTAAAAGTGTTTAGGTTTGACCTAATATTATATAATTTTGGTAAATCTAAAGGAAAGTTGTATGAGAACATTGTATAATGTATCACCTTACTCTATCCAAACTGGAAAAAAAAAAGTTTTGTCTATAGTTCTTCTTTACCTAGTGACACTCTCCAAGATGTAGCAGGGGCTGATTTATTAAAACTTTGGAAAAAAGCGTTGTTGCCCAACCAATCAGGTGTTACCTTCCATGTTATTACCTAGAAAACTCATATGGAATCTGATTGGCTTATATAACATTAAGCATTCATTAGTACAATTGACTGTTATTATGTAATAATTCAAAAAGCAAAACTCACTGCAACCAAAAGAATTAGACAACTGGCAGACAAAGATTGATTTGGTCTAATTTAATTGAATTTTCCATCCCATTTAAATAAAACAATAATTTACTTCCGGTTCCGGCGCCACATGTAAGGGAGCAGAGGATGGCGGCTCCGGGCACAACGGCTTACAAAAGCGGCCTTACATCACCCGCGGATCCCGTAACAGCGACATTTCACATCCCACCTGCCTGCTGAACCGTACAGATGGGCAGGTTCATAGTTCATAATACACCCAGCCCTGCTACAGCATCGCGGCCTGAACCCCCCTCAGAAGGCCTCGGCTCAGCCAACATGGCGGACGGAGCAATTGCTCCACACATGCAACAAATGAGCAGCTTGAGCCAGGCAGCGCTTACGGGGAATCAAGCCCACTCCACACCTACTCTGCCCCCACTGCCGGAGGATCAATACGAGGGCTTAGCTCAAGCTGTAGCAGCCCTGCTATCCCCGACTATAACGGCGGCAGTGGACCACGCAATAGCTGCAGGGATCACCCAGCTCAGGAAAGAGCTGGGGGAGCATACCAGATGCATAGGAGAGTTGGAACACAGGGTCTCTGACATAGAGGACGAGCTTCAAACCTCTTTCACAGCAGATCAACAGATCAAGCAGATGCAACAATACCTACTAGATAAAATTGGCTACCTTGAGAGCCACAGTAGACGGAACAATCTTAGGATACTTGGTCTCCCAGAGTCTGTTAACCCGGATGCCCTACAAGAGTTATGTGCAGTACGCACCCCAGGTGCATTGGGCATATCAGCACACAGGCTGGGAACACCCTCATATGAGAGACGCTCGCCACACCCAGTGATAGTCCAATATCTCAATTATGCAGACAAATACAACATTCTGCGCTCATTTCGTAACTCCAAAGCATTACAGGTGGACGGCCACAAACTACTACTATTTGCCGATTATTCCCAATAAGTTTCACGCAGAAGAAAGGCATTTTAACCCATTTGTGCCGCCCTTTACAAGAAAAGGATCAAGTTCACACTAGCTTTCCCTGCAAAATTGAGATTTACGGATCCCCCAGGAAACCCCAAGTCCTTCACCCACCCAGTGGAAGCGATGCAATTGCTACATACCTATCTACATGTCCCAATGGACACATCTGCTCCCCCCTCGCCCAACGCCTGGGGGAACCAAGAGAACAACGCAGCTCAAGAAAGGATCCGTCCACGAAAATGCGACTAGAGGACTTCTCAAGCCGCGAGAACAAATCCTAATGGAAGGCCCTCTTTCATGCTCTTTATAAGGTTGTAAGTGTACCAACACATTAACCTTGCTATCTGTTTATCTTCTTCTGATCCCTCTAGGTCTATGTAGAGTCAAACTACAACAGACGTAACCTCACCAATTGCTGTAAGTTCCCTATTGTTAAAAATAAAAAAAATGTAATCCGACTCTCCATCTTATCTTACCTGAAGTTTTACCTGTTTTGTAGATTAACACGTAAGTTGAACAACCTTACTGCGGGCTACCACACCCTATATTCCACCCTCCCCATCGGGGATGGTTGAAACATAAACAATACAGTGGGGCAAAAAAGTATTTAGTCAGACACCAATTGTACAAGTTCTCCCACTTAAAAAGATGAGAGAGGCCTATAATGTTCATCATAGGTACACTTCAACTATGAGAGACATAATGAGAAAAAAAAATCCAGAAAATCACTTTGTCTGATTTTAAAAAAAATTATTTGCAAATTATGGTGGAAAATAAGTATTTGGTCAATAACAAAAGTTCATCTCAATACTTTTTTATATACCTTTTGTTGGCAATGACAGAGGTCACGCGTTTTCTGTAAGTCTCCACAAGGTTTTTACACACTCTTGCTGGTAGTTTGGCCCATTCCTCCATGCAGATCTCCTCTAGAGCAGTGATGTTTTGGGGCTGTCGCTGGGCAACATGGATTTTCAACTCCCTCCAAAGATTTTCTATGGGGTTGAGATCTGGAGACTGGCTAGACCACTCCAGGACCTTGAAATGCTTCTTACGAAGCCACTCCTTCATTGCCCGGGTTGTGTGTTTGGGTTCATTGTCATGCTGAAAGACCCAGCCACGTTTCATCTTCAATGGCCTTGCTGATGGAAGGAGGTTTTTACTAAAAATCTCATGATACATGGCTCCATTCATTCTTTCCTTTACACGGATCAGTCGTCCTGGTCCCTTTGCAGAAAAACAACCCCAAAGCATGATGTTTCCACCCCCATGCTTCACAGTAGGTATGGTGTTCTTTGGATGCAACTCAGCATTCTTTCTCCTCCAAACACGACAAGTTAAGTTTTTACCAAAAAGGTCTATTTTGGTTTCATCTGACCATATGACATTCTCCCAATCCATGTACTGGCTTAAGCAGGGGGACACGTCTGGCACTGCAGGATTTGAGTCCCCGGCGGCGCAGTGTGTTACTGATTGTAGCCTTTGTTACTTTGGTCCCAGCTCTCTGCAGGTCATCCACTAGGTCCCCCCATGTCCTTCTGGGATTTTTGCTCACTGTTCTTGTCATCATTTTGACCCCAGGGGGCGAGATCTTGCATGGAGCCCCAGATCGAGGGAGATTATCAGTGGACTTGTATGTCTTCCATTTTCTAATAATTGCTCCCACAGTTGATTTCTTCACACCAAGCTGCTTACCTATTGCAGATTCAGTCTCCCCAGCCTGGTGCAGGTGTACAATTTTGTTTCTGGTGTCCTTTGACAGCTCTTTAGTATTGGCCATAGTGGAGTTTGGAGTCTGATTGTTTGAGGTTGTGGACAGGTATCTTTTATATTGATAACAAGTTCAAACAGGTGCCATTAATACAGGTAACGAGGACAGAGGAGCCTCTTAAAGAAGTAGTTACAGGTCTGTGAGAGCCAGAAATCTTGCTTTTTAGTAGGTGACCAAACAATTATTTTTCACCATAATTTGCAAATAAATTCTTTAAAAATCAATCATGAGAAAGTCAACAAATGTATTGAAGTCATCATCATCCCCAGACCAAATCAGGAAAATGTCATAGATAAATCAAACCCATTTTTTAACGCATTTAGTGTATAACGGGGATGGGAAGATATACTTTTCCTCAAGGTAGCCCACAAACAAGTTAGCGAAGGAAGGAGCTGCGGAGTTCCACATGGCTGTACCACGGATCTGCGTGTAGGTTTTCCCTTCAAACATGAAGTGATTGTTAGATAGAATAAACTCAAGACATTCAAGAATGTAACCATTAGGTACCCCTGGAACCCCTTGTCTGGAAAGATAATGTTCAACAGCCTGTAGGCCGGCTGTGTTGGGTATACAGGTGTATAATGATGAAATGTCCATTGTGGCCATTGTCCATTCATCCTGAAATTGGATAAAAGACTGGAGTTTTTCTAGGAAATCACCCATATCACGGATGTAGGCAGGCAAGTCTCTCACCAGGGGTTGTAAGTGGAAGTCAATGAATTGGGCCATTGGTTGGGTGATGTCCCTCTAAACTTGAGAGGTGTGGTACCTTTATGGATCTTCGGTAAACCATAGATCACCGCCATTCGGGGATGGTCGTCCCATAGGAATTTAGCAGTTTCATCAGTCAACCACCCCCTAGATTGGCCAATATGTACAAGGTTCTTCAGGCCATTTTTCATGCCTGGTGAGGGGTCACTCTTTGAGATCATGTAGCTGGAGGAATCCGCTAGCATGGATAGCATACCCTCCCTTTAGTTGCTATAATCCATGATAACAATGCCCCCACCTTTATCGATGGGTTTAATGATAATGTTATCATCTTCCTTTAGGGACCTTAAGGCGGCAAATTCATCGGGGCTCAGATTCGTATGTGTGTTCCTGGACATCTTGCTGAATACCTCATGTTTAACAGTTCGGGTGTAACTCTCAATAGAGTGAAACCCCTCCTAGCTAAGGGCCGCATCATTCCAGGTGGTATCTGCGATCCATCGCCAGAACACAGACATATACTCCTCCGCTGGGCGGTGGCCTTGTTGTAGAGCATGGAGGGCTGCCTCCGCTGTGGCTGACTGGTGGGGCCATTGCCTGGAAGAATCAATCCAGACTGGTGGTCTCTGGGGTTTTCTGCTCCAGGAGGCGGTGTGCCCAGGCTTGGGGTTCCTCTAGGAGGAGGGAGATCACCAATTCCACTTTAGTAGCCTCCAGCGAGAAAGTCCGGGGCAGGAGAGCGAAATACAGTTCACAGGAGTTGCGGAAACCCGGAACTTTCTGCGGTCTCCTGCAAACCTCTCAGGCATGGACACCTTGGGCTCATTTGGTAACGCCACAACGGTGCGTAAAGCTGATTGGCCGGGACTGGCTGGTGCTGGCATGGAAAGTTCCTGCTCTCTTCCTTCCAGGCGGTTTTAGCCCTCCTGCAGGTTCTTTACAGCTTGGGTGAGTCCCGCAAGGTGTGCACACAGCTCGTCCATAGAAGAGGTCCCCTGCGCAGACTGATGGCTGTCCGTTGCTGTCACGTACCTCGCAGATGAGTCTGACTTTATGCAGGGGATCACCTCTCTTGCGGCCCTGGTTCGAGAAGCCCTGGTAGTGCAGACGGGGAGCTCAAGAGCACAGAAGGGCACGAGGGTTAGACTAGGTCACTTGGTGGTATGTGAAGGTCCACTGGAGCTCGTGCAAGCAGAAGAATGGTAGTGCAGTCCGGGTTGGCAACAGGCTGGCTATGCGGTACAGATGGAGCAGGCAGGTGGGTGGCCAGGTGCAAGAGGGTCGGCAACGTGCAGGCAGCAAAGGTGCAGAAGGATCAGGCAGAAGAGCAGTCATAAAAAGGCCGGGGGTCAGGGCAGGCAGAAAGCAACAAGTCCAAGTAAAGCGGGGGTCACAGGTGAAGGAAAGTCTCTCAAAGTAATCACAGGGGTCACAGGAACGCTGTAGAATGGACAGCATCTGCTGCAGGGTGTAGACTGTTTAAATAGGGTGTTTTGGCACCATTGGCAATGCGCCCAGGGCCAAATGCATCCGATTTCCTAACAGATACCTTACTGGAACAAAATTGTCATAAAATCTCTGAAATTTATAAACCCCTACTATTACACTCAAAGATAATGGCAAAACAGCCCCCGTTGAAAGCTTGGAACACAGATCTACAATCACCAGATGCGCTTGATAACATCCTCTTGGGCTATAGCACCACATGTGTATATATCTTAAACTAATTCTGTCATGAGCAGCAGTTCAAAATCTTCCACTGAGCGTATATTCTCTACACGTGCTCCAAAGAAATCTCTGATTGATCCCTCTGTCCACTCTGCAAATCCCGCAAACCTTCATTACTTCACAAACTATGGTACTGCCCTCATATTTCATGCTATTGGAATAAAGTTGAGCACTTTGTGGCCGACACAAACGGCCTAACACCCCACGGAAACATTTATCTTCTACTCTTTGGATCATTTGACCCTCTACTCCAGAACTTATCCAAACTGCAATCCAAAATCTTGCAATTCAATAAAGCTTGGCTCTCCACATGCTACATGGTGGCCAGAAGAGCCATACTAAAATCTTGGACATCTTCCTCTCCCCTACAATAAATGATGTCAAGTCTGATCTGAAAAATCTAATTAAATTGGAAGAATTAGACCTGTCTTCTCCGGATCAACTCAAATTGAGGAAATACCAGAAGAAATGGTTACCATATATCACAAGCCTGACGTCCTCACATAAACCACAACCGAACTGGAACTCTGTGGACAGATAAAAGAATCTACTGTACAGTTGTGCTCATAAGTTTACATACCCTGGCAGAATTTATGATTTCTTAGCCATTTTTCAGAGAATATGAATGAGAACACAAAAACACTTCTTTCACTCATGATTAGGGTTTGGCTGAAGCCATTTATTATCCAGTTCCCGACCGGCTCGCATACTTTTACTGCTGCAGAGTGGCAGCGTCTTGCGAATCGCTGTCTATAAACGGCGCTCGTGGCCAAGGCTTGAGGACCGATCAATCCACAGTAATAGACCAATGATTTTGGTCTATACCTGCTGATCGGTCCTGGTGAATGGAATGCCTCCCCTGTCTGTGTAATGTAAACACAGACAGGGGAAGTGATGTCACTCTCCCTCTCTCCTTCCTTTTCCGTTTGAGAGAGGAGAGAGAGACATCAAAACGTGAATTGCACAACACTACACTGACATCAGTACACATAGGCACACTTTTAACCCTTTGATCCCCCCCCAGTTAACCCCTTCACTCCTTTCACCCTCTGTCACTGTGTCACTGAGTGCATTGATCAGATCTTTCACTGATCGCTGCACTTGTGGACCAAAGCAATTTATAGGCTGGTCAATACATTCCAGTCTCTTGCTAGAGACTGGGAACCAATTACGGTTCCATAATTAAAGATCTTTTTGGGCCTTACCCTCAGCATGGGCATACATAAAGAACCTGAATTGCAGTTATATTGGTCACTGACCAAATTCACCATATGTATGTTTTCTCTGCTTGCATGGCCAGGACATGATACGAGCAGATCCTGCGGTTTATGCATTTCAACGACAATGAAATCTGTCGTCCATGGGTTGACCCTGAACATGATCGGCTCCACAAAATTCGGCCCCTCATAAACCACTTCAACCAGCAGTTCAGAGCACTTTTTATTCCCAACCAAGTTGTGTGCGTGGAAGATTCCCTGATTAAATTTGCTGGCCGTCTTGCTTTCAAACTGTTTCTCTCCAGCAAGCGTGCCAGATATGGGGTCAAGATGTATAAGCTCTGTGACAGGGCCACAGGCTATACATGTAGTTTTATGGTTTATGAGGGCAAAGATGCCCAGACTACATAGGGAATGCTGGCAAAATTGTGTGGAGCTTGGTATCACCCTTATCCGGAAAGGGGTACCATTTGTATGAGGACAATTACTACACAAGCGTGCCACTTTTTAGTCACTTGTTTGATCACCCAATTGGCGCATGTGACACCTTGCGATCTAATCGCCGGGGCTTCCCCCAACGACTGGTAGAATCCAGACTTAGTTGGGGGGAGAGAGCCTGCTTGAGATGTAGTAAGTTGCTTGCGGTGAAGTGGATGGATACAAAGAATGTTTTCGTTCTTTCCTCCCTTCACTCAGACACGGCTGTCCAAATTCCAACGGCGACTGGTGTTGTGGAGAAACCCCTCTGTGTCCATGAATATAACCAAAATATGGGAGGGGTGGACCTCAATGACCATTTATTGGCAGCGTACTTAATTGCCCGTAAGACGAGATGCTGGTACAAAAAAGTGTCTGTTTACTTATTCCAATTGGCTACGCTGAACGCTTATGTGTTATACAAAGCGTCAGGATGGACTGGATCTCTCCTTCAATTCCAGGAAGAGATCGTCAGAGCCCTTCTGTTTCCAGATGGTTCTGCACCCCATGTTCCCAATCCAAATGCAGTGAGCTGGCTGCATGGACAGCATTTTCCACATTCCATCCCTGGTACCCCTACCAATCGAACCCCCCCCAAAAAATGTCATGTCTGCCGATGAAAAAAAAAGCGAAATGCATAATTAAAAAAAAAAAAATGCACCCCTGCCCCCCCCCCCCCGTGCACGTGAGCAAAGGTGAACGCAAATGTCAGTCTCGTGTCGTATGTAAACAGCAATTGCACCATGCATGTGAGGTATCACTGCGAACATCAGATCGAGGGCAGTAATTCTAACAGTAGACCTCCTCTGCAGATCAAAAGTGGTAACCTGTAAAGGCTTTTAAAGGCTTTTAAAGATGTATATACTTTGTCGTCGCTGCGTGGGTATGCATTATTTTTAAAGCATGTCATGTTTGGTGTCTATGTACTCGGCATGAGATCATATTTTATATTTCACCAAATATTCGAGCAATACTGTGTGTTGTTGTACATTAGAATTCAAAAAAGTGTTTTTTCTTACCCAAAAATTGCGTTTGAAAAATCGCTGCGCAAATAATTTGTGAAAAAAAATTTGCAACACCCACCATTTTAATCTGTAGGGCCTCTGCTTTAAAAAATGTATATAGTGTTTGGGGGTTCAAATTAATTTTCTAGCAAACAAAAAGTATTTTTTCATGTAAACAAAAAGTGTCAGAAAAGACTTGGTAGGTGATGTGTGGCATAGGCTTCTAATGTTGGGCATAAAATGCCAGGACAGTTCAACCCCCCCCCCCAAATTACCCCATTTTGGAAAGTAGACACCCCAAGCAATTTGCTGAGAGGCATGTTGAGTCCATGGAATATTTTATTTTTTTGTCGCAAGTGATTGAAAAATGACAATATTCCCTGGACTCAACATGCCTCTCAGCAAATAGTGAGACCTGGAGGAAAAAATGGACGTAGGGGCTGCATGACTAAGGGAGGAACAGGGGTCAGGGAACGGTCAGCTAGGTCAGTATGTGGGTCAGTGATGTAACCTTACCTGATTGGAGGTACAGAGTAATGGGTAGGATCCGTAGCAAAGGGTCTTCACAGTGGGGGTTAGTTTTGTTCAGGAGAACAGTCAGCTTCAGCTACAACCTTGCAGAGGTAAAAGAGACAGCATGAGCGACTTGAAGGCCCTGCTAGCACAGGTCAGGGCTGCAGCAAAAGTTCGGGGCCCACAGTAGCTGCAACAGCGGCTATCGGACATGCTGGGAGGGTCGGGAGCGGATCCCTCACCTCAGACCTCGCCACCTGTTGGAAAACGGGCTAGGAGGGTGCGCCCTCCTGAGCGCCTTAGTCCTTCACTTGCCCCCCGGTTCCAGCGTCAAGGTAGGAGCCCCAGGAGGGACCCTTCAGGGCGGGCTGCGAGGCTTGCTGCTCCAGGTCCCAGCGGTGGCCCTGGGAGGAATCCTCATCGCCGACTGGGGAGGGGGTGTCCAGGTCTCCCTCCTCCCCCTCTCTGCAGATGCCAGAGCTTGTGGCCACCACTTCTGCTGAGGTGCCGAGTGGGGGGTCGGCTCGGCGTGGGAGAAGGTCTGGAAGGTGCAGCAGCGGGGGTTCCGGGCCCTCGGCTGCTTGCAGTGGGAAGCTGTCCAGTGGTGCTGTGGGCTGCATTGCGCAGAGGATGTCGCCCCCCCCTTCCCGACGGCGCCGCGGGGATCCAGAGATGTTGGCTCTCTCTGGGGAAGAGGCGCAGAGAGGAGCTCAGCCTGGCACTGAGCAGGAGGGTTCGGGCTCCCTCTGCTGGCTCTCGGGAGCAAGTACAGCCTGATCCCCATCATGAACGTTGGCCAGACACTAACTATGAGTGAAAAAAATGGTTTTGTGTTCTTATTCATATTCTCTGAAAAATGGCCAAAAAATCATAAATTCTGCCAGGGTATGTAAACTTATGAACACAACTGTATATGGACAGCTAGAGAGATATCTGTGGACAGAAACCACCCCCCAGCCACCCACAGGCTATAAACACTCCTAATGAACTAGTTGAATGACGTCAATTCCATCAGACCAACAGGTCTAAAAAGTAAGAACTGACCAGACCCCCCTCCTCCTCGCGGTGTTCCCCGACTTTTCCGGAGAGGTCCAGCGGCAGCATTCCTGCTTTCAGGAGATTAAGAGAGGACTGCGGACCAAGAACATCAAATACACCATGTTATTCCCCGCACGCTTGAGGGTGGAGGACGAGGGGAGCGTGCAATTCTTCGACAATCCCGAGGCGGGGTCCTCATGGCTGGCTGGTCGACCGTGACCGGTGTACTGAATTTGGGTTTGCATCATTGAACTGTGAGTACTCACCTAATACCGGTTACTTGGATGCCCTCACCCCCCTCTGCACCACCCTCCGGCATCAGAGCACTGTTTCCTTTTTTCTGGCCCTCCACTCCTTTCCCTGCTCCCGGGCACTGCATGGCTGATGTTTCTCCTCTCCTTCGCTAACTTTGAGGTCTGCAGAGGTCAGTGCAGCTACTCGGCTTGTGAAGGGGACTGCGTGCAGTTGTGGCTCAACCTGGTGTCAGCATCAAACCTAGACTTTTCCCTTCTCCCCTCGGCCTTGAGCAGATCATATAACCATGTTCTTGAATTATAATGTAATATCCATACCAGCGGACTGCAGGAGAACATCAGTTCCCTTATACTGACTATAGGGCTGCACCTCTGTTGCGTTTGGACCAGTGGACTGGTTTGCTCCCTTAGTGTTATTTAGTTGGGTTTGGAACAGAGGAGGCTATATGTTTGAAGTCCACACTGCGTTGAAACCTCTACCTGTGGATGCTCCACCACCAGTGCAGTCTCTGTGCTGGCAGTTGCTGCTCAAACCCCAGTTCGGGATTCATATGCTCACGCCATGTTGGGGAGGTGATGAGCTGGGTATTCGTGACTTTGCTCCAGTTGAGCGTTGGTTATGTACACTGATTACTTTGCAATATGGTACGATGTCTTGCTGCAGGGCCATGTACATAGTCTCATGTCTTCACTATCGATGGGCTAGTGCCCAGGGCCTAGAGTATGTATTCCTATATATGTCCGCTCTGATCCGATGCACCCCAGGCTATCCTTTATGTTATACACCTCCATTATAGCTACTCTGAAATTCCTGACCTGGAATATCCGAGGCTTGCGGGATAAAATTAAACGTACGGCTGAGCTTAAATATCTTAAATCGCAAGGAGCACAAATTATTGCATTGGTTGAAACCCATGCCACAGGTCACCTGCCAGCTGCCCTTTGATAGGGTGGACATACCACTCGGTGCATACGCCTATGTCGAGGGGGGTTTCTCTCCTGTGGCCAAGTCAGTCCCCTTTGAGCTGATATCCAGGGTCTCGGATCAGGGCGGACGCTACGTGTTTATACATGCTGTTATCCGGGGGTCTTCACTGCTTATCCTGGCTTGATATGCCCCCCCCCCCCATACAACTCGGAGGTTGTCATTGAGGGCCTCGCCTTTATGGCCCAGCATCCGGCGGTCCCGGCTGTGTGGATGGGGGACTTCAATATGACCATGACTCCCCCCCTTGACCGAATACATAGGGATGGGGGAGAGCCCCCTCCTCGGGGACACACCAGACTATACTGAATATTAACCGACTTTTCACTGGTAGATGCATGGAGACACCTTAATCCCACTAACAGGGCATACTCTTATTATTCTGCCAGTCACAATACAATGTCCCGCATTGACTTTATTTTTATTTCCAGATTATTATTGTCAACTTTGACGGGGGCAGGCTACGCTCCGCGAATTCTGTCAGACCATGCTCCCTGTTGGGTGGAGCTCCAACTGTTGGGGTGCCCGCACCCGCATCTGGAAACTGAACGCCTATTGGCTTTCAGCTTTGGAGGACCATGGGACCATAGTGGAAGAATTCAAATAGTTTTTTCGGCACAATCAGGGTGCCTCAGCATTTTGGACAGCGGGGGAATCATTTAACCCCTACAGATCCGCGCTATTGCCGAAGTACGCGCCAGCGCGGATCTGAAATGCCGGGATGACATCCATGGACGTCGTCCCCTGTGCATGCCCCCGGCACGCCCCCTGGCGGCAGCGGCGGCGCGCGCATGCGCCCGCCGCACGCTGTGCGAGCGTGCCCATAGGTCGGGCGGACTCGATGTCCTCTCGAGACCCACGAACACCTGACAGAGCTGCAGAATGGGGAACCGCCGATGTAAACACAGCGGTTCTCCGTTCTGTGACAGGGGACATACCAGATCTACTGATCCCTGTCACTGGGATCAGTTAGATCGTACCAGGAGGTTTCGACTTTCGGTTATCCGCAA
>BLSH010017863.1:88394-102265 GCA_018402905.1 Glandirana rugosa | reverse complement strand
GGCCCGCCCCCCCCCCCCCCCCCCACAGTTAGAACACACCCAGGGAACATTGTTAACCCCTTCACTGCCAATGACATTTACACAGTAATCAGTGGATATTTAAATTTCTGATCGCTGTATAAATGTCATTGGTCCCAAAAATGTGTAAAAAATGTCCGACATTTCTGCTGCAATATCGCAGTCCCGATAAAAATCGCAGATCACCGCCATAACTAGTAACAAAAAAAAAAATAATAAAAACGCCATAAATCAATTCCCATAGTTTGTAGACGCGATAACTTTTGCGCAAACCAATCAATATACGCCGATTTTTTTTTTTACCAAAAATAAGTAGAAGAATATATATCGGCCTAAACTAATGAATAATTTTTTTTAATGGATTTGTACTTTAGCAAAAAGTAAAAAATATTGTTCTTTTTTGCAAAATTGTCGTTCATTTTTTGTTTATAGCGGCGATCAGAAATGACGCAGAGGTGATCAAATACCACCAAAAGAAAGCTCTATTTGTGGTAAAAAAAAGGACGCAAATTTTATTTGGGTACAACTTCGCACGACCGCGCAATTGTCATTCAAAATGCGACAGCGCTGAAAGCCAAAAATTGGTCTGGGCAAGAGGGGGGTTTAAGTGCCCAATAAGGAAGTGGTTAAATTACACGCCCATATGATGCTCACTAATAGGATCAACAGGCTCAAAAGATCCGCCTCAGAGGTTCTACAGGCCTCTACGGACAAGCTCCGTGAACTAGAGAGTGAGCACGCCCAACATCCATCCCCTGAAGCACTGATGAGAGCCAGAGCACAGACCTGTGTAGTCACTCAAATGCACATAGAAAAGTCCAAACGGCACCTTTTCTTTTGCTAAACAGAGGCTCTTTGAACACGGTGAGCGGGCAGGAAAGCTGATGGCATACTTGGCCCATATGGATAACAACCCTCCTGTAGTAGTATCACTATTAGATGCCACGGTGCAGCCTATCACCGACCCCGCCCAGGTGGTGGAGGAGTTTAAACACTTTTACCACTCCCTATATACTTCCCAGGCTACATGCTGCACATGGGACACTAGAATTTTTATTAATAATATCCCTATGCCTCGCCTTGGGGGGGCGCAGGTAGCGGTACTTGAGGCCCCCATAACGATAGAGGACATAGCGACAGCGGTGTCACAACTAGCTAAATGCAAGGCCCCTGGGCCTGATGGCCTCCCTCTGGAATTTTATAGTACCTACTCAGACTTACTGATCCCAAAGCTACAACTCCTATACCACCATATCTTTGACATGAGCAGCCTCCCACCCTCCATGACCGAGGCCAGGATAGTAGTCATTCCGAAACCAGGTAAAGACCCAAATCACCCTGAATCCTACCGCCCCATTTCCTTACTGTGCGTAGACGTTAAAATCTTAGCCAAGATCCTGGCTGCCCGTCTCAACAAGGTCATTCCGTTCCTAATCCACCCAGATCAAACGGGCTTCATTCCCTGGAAAAATACGGCCATGAATATCAGGCGCCTGTTTTCTAACCTTCAGGGGACACATGATAACACAGGCTCCAGGGTGATTGTGACACTCGATGCCGCTAAGGCATTTGACTCCGTGGAATGGCCATATCTGATGGAGTGCCTGCGCCGCTTCGGGTTTGGGGCACGCTTCATCAGATAGATAAAATTGCTATACAGTTCCCCCAAGACCCGCGTACTTGTTAATGGACACCTGTCTGAGCAATTCAACCTGGAAAGGGGAACTCGACAGGGATGCCCCCTTTCCCCCCTACTATATGCCCTGGCAGCCAAACCGCTAGCCATAGCGATACGCGCTCATTCTGGTATTTCGGGATTGCGGATTAACGATAAGGAGGAGAAAATTTGGATGTATGTGGATGACACTGTTCTATACCTAGCTGACTCAGGCCCATCACTACAAGCAGCCATACAGATTATAGAAGAGGTTGGACGACACTCAGGCCTACGTATAAATTGGTCCAAATCCCAAATTTTACCCATAGACCTTTCCCCCTCTCCCCTGCAGAACCCTTCCCTCCCCTTGTCTAAGGTGTCCTCCATCAAGTATCTAGGGGTGACGGTCACCAGGTGTCTCTCCGATTACTACTTCCTCAACCTAGAACCCCTAATAGCTTTAACTAAACATAAAACCCAAATATGGTCTAAACTGCCCCTGGGAGTCATGGGGCGCATTAAAACATCTTAAAAATGATTCTTCTTCTATCTGTATATGCTGTGGCACTCCCCCCTTTATATTCACCTTAAATTCTTTAAAGTGCTGGAAACTATACTGAACTCATTTGTCCAGGGGCATACAAGACATAAACTGTCCTGGTTGACCCTTAAAAACTCCACCTCCTTTGGAGGTGCAGCAGTCCCTGACCTTCGAGACTACTATATCGCCTCTCAACTGTCCCATCTTTACCACATTACAAAAACTGAGAACCTACAATATCACTCCGTAGTATGCCATCCCCCCACATACCCAGCCCATACTCCGTTACAGGCAATACTTAGAAATCATCCACAGGGCTCTCCCTTTAAATTTAATGACGGGATGCTGACGCACCATCGCAGAATCTGTGCCATCGCTCTTCGGAAAACGGACACCCCACCTGTGCACTCACACAAGCCACTCTGGCACAACACCTCCCTACCAGAACTCATGGCAATTCCCGACCCAAACTTATGGGTGGGTCGAGGCATCCTTTACATACACCACGTGATGACAATGACCGGACCCAAAACTTTTCAACTCCTTAAGGAGGAATTCTCTCTCACCAACCAATTCTTTTTCCGATACCTGAGTACTGTGATATTAGTTAGGCCTGAGTTAGCAGGAAGCTGCTGCTGGTTACATCATACAAGATTATATGACAGTATTTCTATCACTCACTAGATCAGCCTTTTCCAACCTTTTTAACATGGAGGAACCCTTGAAATAACTTTTTGTCTCCAGGGAACCCCTGCTATAAATTATTATTTTTACAGCTCACAGTACATTATTGTGATGGTCAGCGGAAAGAATGCTTCTTATATTTCTGGTCCCCCCTTACAGATTGCTAAAAAGATCTTTGGTATTAGTGGTTACTTACAGTCAGGTCCATAAATATTGGGACATCGACACAATTCTAATCTTTTTGGCTCTATACTCCACCCCAATGGATTTGAAATGAAACAAACACGATGTGCTTTAACTGCAGACTTTCAGCTTTAATTTGAGGGTATTTACATCCAAATCAGGTGAACGGTGTAGGAATTACAACAGTTTGTATATGTGGCGCCCACTTTTTAAGGGACCAAAAGTAATGGGACAGATTAATAATCATAAATCAAACTTTCACTTTTTCATACATGGTTGCAAATCCTTTGCAGTCAATTACAGCCTGAAGTCTGGAACGCATAGACATCACCAGACGCTGGGTTTAATCCCTGGTGATGTTCTGCCAGGCCTCTACTGCAACTGTCTTCAGTTCCTGCTTGTTCTTGGGGCATTTTCGCTGCAGTTTTTTCTTCAGCAAGTGAAATGCATGCTCGATCGGATTCAGGTCAGGTGATTGACTTGGCCATTGCATAACATTCCACTTCTTTCCCTTCAAAAAACTCTTTGGTTGCTTTCGCAGTATGCTTCGGGTCATTGTCCATCTGCACTGTGAAGCGTCGTCCAATGAGTTCTGAAGCATTTGGCTGAATATGAACAGATAATATTTCCCAAAACACTTCAGAATTCATCCTGCTGCTTTTGTCAGCAGACACATCATCAATAAATACAAGAGAACCAGCTCCATTGGCAGCCATACATGCCCACGCCATATTACTACCACCACCATGCTTCACTGATAAGGTAGTATGCCTTGGATCATGAGCAGTTACTTTCCTTCTCCATACTCTTCTCTTCCCATCACTCTGGTACAAGTTGATCTTGGTCTCATCTGTCCATAGGATGTTGTTCCAGAACTGTGAAGGCTTTTTTAGATGTTGTTTGGCAAACTCTAATCTGGCCTTCCTGTTTTTGAGGCTCACCAATGGTTTACATCTTGTGGTAAACCCTCTGTATTCACTCTGGTGAAGTCTTCTCTTGATTGTTGACTTTGACACACATACACCTACCTCCTGGAGAGTGTTTTTGATCTGGCCAACTGTTGTGTAGGGTGTTTTCTTCACCAGGGAAAGAATTCTTCGGTCATCCACCACAGTTGTTTTCCGTGGTCTTCCGGGTCTTTTGATGTTGCTGAGCTCACCGGTGCGTTCTTTCTTTTTAAGGATGTTCCAAACAGTTGATTTGGCCAAACCTAATGTTTTTGCTATCTCTCTGATGGGTTTGTTTTGTTTTTTTCAGCCTAATGATGGCTTGCTTCACTGACAGTGACATCTCTTTGGATCTCATATTGAGAGTTGACAGCAACAGATTCCAAATGCAAATAGCACACTTGAAGTGCACTCTGGACCTTTTATCTGCTCCTTGCAAATGGGATAATGAGGGAATAACACACACCTGGCCATGGAACAGCTGAGCAGCCAATTGTCCCATTACTTTTGGTCCCTTAAAAAAGTGGGAGGCACATATACAAACTGTTGTAATTCCTACACCGTTCACCTGATTTGGATGTTAATTCCCCTTTAAATTAAAGCTGAACGTCTGCAGTTCAAGCACATCTTGTGTGTTTCATTTCAAATCCATTGTGGTGGTGTATAGAGCCAAAAAGATTAGAATTGTGTTGATGTCCCAATATTTATGGACATGACTTATCTGTGAAGCAGAAATCTCTTATTGCTCAAGAAACCCCTGGCAACCTCTGGAGGAACCCTAGTTGAGAAACCCTGCCCTAGACTCAACGGCGGATCCAGGGGAGGGGGCAACGGGGAAATGCCCCCCCCCAAAAAAAATATTCCTGACTACTAGTACTGTATTTACTATCAGGCAGCAGTGCTGCAGCGGCGACTCTGTTGCCTGTCTTCACGCCGCGCAGCACTGGAGAAGATGGAGAGAGGAGGTGGGTGGAGCCGCGCCTCTGGCCTGGCCTCTACTGTTCTACGCTGCAGACTGGTTGTTAGCCCCTGTGCCGACTGGCATCTAGCAACCAGTGACGTCACCGTCATCACGTCAGTCCCATCTAAGCCGCTGCTGAGCGAACCTGAGGAGGAGGAGAGCGAGGCCTACTTCCTCCTCCGTGTGAGATTGTTGGCTCCACCCACCTCCTCCCTCCATCTTCTGCAGGCTCTGTGAAGACAGGAAGAAGAAGCAGTGGCTGTGTGTGACACTGTGATTATTGCTGTGCAGTGCAATCCCAAACTGGATCCCATTCCTGCCAGTATAGCAATCCCGAATCTATATTGCTCCTTCATGGGAGCCCCTCCCCCCACCAGAGCACCTAGTAAACAAACAATAGTGAGTACAAAAATTCATCATATAAAATCACAGAATACTGGTTGTTGTATGCCATTATTTATGAAAAAAAAAATGCTGCCCTTTTGCATTGACATTTTGTCTTGTTCATTCTTAATCACTTCAGACCTGGAAGGTTCATCCCCCCTTCATGATGACCAGGCCATTTTTTGTGATTCGGCACTGCGTCACTTTAACCACTTGCCGACCGTATCGCGTGGACTGAACATACGGCGACAAAGTAGCTCCACTGCGCAAATCACCATATATAAACCTGCATGAGTGTGGCCACGGGTCAGGCGGACTCGATGTCCGCCGGTGACCCGTGATCGCATACTACAGAGCCAGAATGGGGAACCACCAATGTAAACACGGCAGTTCCCCATTCTGTCAGGGGACATGACAGTAATCTACTGATCCCTGTTACTGGGATCAGTTAGATCTCTTATGCCCCTGGCAGCTCAGCCCCCTCACAGTTAGAACACAATGAGGGAACACAGTTAACCCCTTGATCGCCCCCTTAGTGTTAACCCCTTCCCTGCCAATGACATTTATACAGTAATCAGTGGATATTTATAGCTCGGATCGCTGTATAAATATCATTGATCCCTCAAAAGTGTCCGATTTGTCTCTCGTAATATCGTAGTCCTGATAAAAATGGCAGATCACCGCCATTACCAGTAAAAAAAAATAAATATAATAAAAGCGCCATAAATCAATTCTCATAGTTTTTAGACGCGTTAACTTTTACGCAAACCAATCAATATACGCCCATTGCGATTTCATTTACCAAAAATATGTAGAAGAATACTTTTGGCCTAAATTGGTGAATAAATTAGTTTTTTACATATTTTTTTGGATATGTATTATAGCAGAAAGTAAAAAATATAGTTTTTTTTTTCAAATTGTCATTCTTTGTTTATAGCGGTGATCAGAAATGACGCAGAGGCGATCAAATACCACCAAAAGAAAGCTCTATTTATGTGAAAAAAAGGACATCAATTTTGTAAGTAACACCTTATTTTCAGGTAGTGTCCCTCCCGAGACTGGGCTCTGGATCTGCCCCTGCCTAGACTAGACAGCTAGAAAGGACACATTAAGGAATAGTGAAGAGGGTGAAAGAGGAAGGAGACTGGATTTGAGCTGATTGCTCCTCTATAATCTTACCAATAAAGTCAGAATTTAGATGTTGGTATTGAATGAAGCAGCAACTGTTAGGGTGAGCATCCAGACTCAGCAGCTCCTGCAGGCCTCGGTAGCAGCTAATGCTGGAACAGCTTGCTGCCATTGACAGCCAGTGTCCGCCACTAAACTTAAGGCCTAAAACAACCAGCTCCTGGGCTTCTGATCCTTCTACAGATCGCTCCATTCAATTGCTGATTGTCCAAGGTGGAGATCAGGGGCGGCCTGTCCATTAGGGGTGCACAGGCACCGCCCCCCCATTCATGTGCCCGGCCCCCTGATCTACATAGCAGGGTGCGGGATTATTGATTCCAATGGGGGGGGGGTGGTTTTTTGAAGCATGTGATTAGAGCCAGGTGCTCTAATAGGCTTCCAAAAAGGGTGGGCTTGGGGCGCAGATCCGCACACTGATCCTCCTCCTGGCCCAATGGGAAGTGGGTCTTAGACCCGTCACCCGATTGGCTGAAAGGACAGGTGATCCTATTGGACGCCTAGGAGAAGGAGGGAGGAGCCACACGGAGGAAGCCATTGTGTTATATAGAAGAAACAGGAGCCTACCCGCCGACTGTAGAAGACCGCTGCCCGCCGGAGCACGCAACCCGCCAGCTGCCCACAGGAACCGGGCTGCCACCCGCCTGCAACCAATGGGGTAAGTGCTGGGTTTGGGGCTGGGGGAGTGCCACAGACCAACCGACTAATGGGGGGGGGTTGTTTGCCGCACACGACCCCAGAAAAATAACATCACCCGCCACTGGTGGAGACCTTGACATCATTCGCCACCTCGGCTAATAGGAGACGTTTTGTATTAAGTAATAAAAAAATGCAAGGCAGGCCCTGAATGGCTGAGATGTCATACAAGCAACTGATTCTCTTTCCGAAAACAGAGGGGAAGTCCCTGGTACCCAAGGAGGTAGTCAACACTTACTTATGTAGCACAAGCTACTACAGTCTGTTACATCATCCCCAGCAGCCAGTCTGCTCTGCTATTGAAAGAGAATTTGTTTAAGCCAAGCTGGCCCAAACAAGCTATTTAAAGTGAAAGTAAATTTGGAGCTCTGGTTTAGGGGTTAAATTAGGGTTTCTTTGAAAGGTTGTTAAAGTTTGCTCTTGCTGATGAAGTAAGTTGGTGCCAAACTGGGGGTAGTCAAAACAACTGCACCAATTTCATACCAGGCTCATACCAAAATTATCATATTGGGCTATTTTGTACTAGCTTTCATCAGAACCGGAGCAATGGGAGCATAGTAGGGAGAATGTGTCTGGGACCATGGAATAGCAAATTTTCGATGGGGCTCCCTGGCAGCCCTCATTCACTGTCACAGCCTGGGCCATAGATAAGAGGATATGACCAGGGAGGCCCAGGCAGCTGGGTGAATTGGACGTGGGCAGGGAGGTGATCAGGAGAGACAATTACCGAAAACCGACCCCCTGTATAGCTCTCTCTACAGCAGCTGAAAGCCGTCCTCTTCTCCTCTCCCTCCCACTGGCTTTCAGCTGCTGCAGAGAGAGCCATACAGGGGATCACTTCCAGTAATTGCACCCCTCGCCCTTCCCGGCGCACTGATCACCCTCCCTGAGCACTATGTTTTCCCCCCTGCTGCCCAGGCCCCCCAGTGCTTCCAGCTTCCCTCCTCTCCTTCCTACCAGCAGCTGCAAGCACACAATAGCATCCTTAAGGATAGAGAGTGAGGGAAAGGTCCGGCAAATATACCAACATTTACCAGTCCCTTCCTTTCCTGAGTGAACACAACGAGGGATTGTTACCGATCATTAATTGTGTTAATTCATAACTGAAGCACAGTAAACTTTGTCTTTTTGCTGCTTTTTTTGTGTGTGTGGGGGGGGGGGGCTGTCAGGTTGGCTGGCTGTATGGGGCCCTGTGCTTTCTAGCAGCAGCCCTGCTTACAGCCATTGCTCCCTGCTCCAGGTAGGCCGAGAACTGAGCAATCAGTGGTCATGTGATCGCTCAGTTTTCAGTTTTAGAGCCAGCAGGGGACAGCTGTAGCATCAGACCAATGCTCCAGCAGGCAGGCCCTGATAGATGTTTGTTTGTTTTTTTCGATTTCAATACTGCTCCTTTATTGATAAAGCACTTGCCTAACAGCCCTCCACTAGGCCCCCTTTCCGGTCCAGGCCCCATATGCGTATTGTTAATCTACTGTGTTTTACACTTCAGAAAAATTACATTTTTAAGCTGGCCGTACTCTGGTAGTTTTTTTTCTCAGCCAGTGAGCTTAAACAAGGTGGATGGAGGAATCCCCCCACAGCGGGGACACTGTATTCTGACAGCTGCATCTGCTATTGTCAGAATACACTGATCATCAAGAAAAAATTTCCCTTGGACAACCACACGCTGACCGAAATTCCTCCGGTAACTGCCGAGCCAGACAAATTTCAGTTGGCGTATTGCCAGTTTCACTTTAATTTTACTGTGACAGGTTTGTTTTAATGTCTTGGAACAGATGGTTCAATCCCCTGAATACGTGTATTATGCAGTTTTCCCGAAAGGATATGTACAGAGCAGTGCATTCATTATATCTGCTAAATCTATTCCAGGAGTTTTAATTCAAAAGATGTGTGTGAAACTGAGCTGCTCGTTTAATCTGCCAATGCCTCCAGAGCTAAAATTAGACAGCGCGCCTCTCTGCTTCACATTGCTGTGCGTTGAAGTTGTCATATTCCAGAGTCATCCTTCCCTAGATTCCATGTAAGGAATAGATGAAGAGTGGTTGCATAATACTGTATGTGAGCTTAAGTAATGTAGTAGCTTAGATAAGTAAAACCATAAAAAACTGCAACTAAACCATATAGATAAAGTGAAATTACTTGGGGAGAAGTTTAAGGCACTCTCAACCCTCTCCCTTAAAGTGGATGTAAACCCGGAAAAAAAATTTTCACTGACACTTCTACCTTGTACAGGAGAGGATATCATGTCATCTGTGCCCAGTCTTGCCCCGAAGAGTTAATCCAGCTCTGAGTAATACCCTTATCTTTTTTCAGTAAGGCCCCTTTCACACTGGGGCTGGCAGGCGGTAGCGGTAAATCCCCGCTAGTCTCAGCGGGGATTTAGCGCTGTTATAGAGGCGCTACAGCGCCGCTATGCAGGCCGGTGCGGGGCACTTTTAACCCACACAAGGGGTTAAAATGGGGTTAAAAGTGCCGGCGCGACGTGCTACCGAGGCAGTGTGCAGCCGCTTCGGAAGCGCTGCCCATTGTTTTCAATGGGCAGGGGCGGTGGAGGAGCGGTGTATCACCGCTCACCGCACCGCCCCAAAGATGCTGCTTGCAGGACTTTTTGTAACGTCCCGCAAGCGCACCGCCCCAGTGTGAAAGCACTCCGGCTTTCACA
Organism: Glandirana rugosa; assembly: GCA_018402905.1. NCBI lineage: Eukaryota > Metazoa > Chordata > Amphibia > Anura > Ranidae > Glandirana > Glandirana rugosa. The sequence goes on along the minus strand of BLSH010017863.1, from coordinate 92,347 downwards.
TTGGGGTGGGTGGGGAGGGATTTTTGAGGCGCTTTACAGGCGCTATTTTTAGCTAAATAGCGCCTGTAAAATGCCTCAGTGTGAAAGGGGCCTAAGAGAAAGACAGACTAGAGAAAAAGGAGACGTTTCATCCAGTGCTGTGTGAGTGACACGTCATTTCCTTATCTCCTGCACAGAGCAGAGAGTGCGTCACACTCCCTCCTCCAGCTGTCCCAGGATTGGCTGCTCCACACCTTAGCATGATTGGGCATGCTGAAGACGTGGTGTCTTTCCTGAGTTTTGACTAGATTTTTGTCAAAACTCAGGAATAACAAAGTGTGAGAGTGCAGAGGTGTGTGAGGAGTCTTGTGACATCGCAACTCTACCCACCGTGCTCCAGTGATTCTAGTGTTTTGCAAGGCTGCTATTGCTGAAAGGGGTGACATTTGCAAGGTAGGGATACATGCAGAAGGCTTGAATGTATATATACATTAATACTGTGCCATTAGTTTATACTGGGTGAGTGGTGTGTTTACATCCACTTTAATTAACATCAGTGAAGTTTTCTTCCTGGAGAAAACAACCAAATGCATTGTTACTCCTATTACGCAAGGACGTCATGTGACCATAGCAGACCATCCAATTAGCACTCACTTTGTGGAAGTTATTACAACAGTCTGCCTTATTATCCACGCGTGTGTGCCGGCAATGGCACCAAAATGGCCATTTAAGCTGACAGCACCCTGCAATCGGTGCTGTCCATTCGACAGCGTTCCTGTAACCTGCGACCCCTGCGTTTACTCTGAAGAAACTTTCCTGTACCTGTGACCCCGGATTTAGTTTCAATAATTTTTATTGATTTATTAGAGATAACATTACAGAAAAAGGTAGCAGTAATATACCGGGTTGCAATCACACTACAAATCAAAGAATGTTCGGAATAATCTAACATCGTCATTCTACCTAAAGAGTTGGGGCCAAAGTATTTCACATAGTCATAAGCGAACCTCAGGTCCCTGTCAACCAGCACCCCAATGGGAACAAACTGTGCTTAGGGGCAGGGACTAGGAAAAAAAAAAAAAGCAGTATCAACAAGATTAACAAGAAGTTTACCCTTTTATCAGGTAGGAGTTGGAAGTGATTGTGATATTGCAGGTTGTGACCCCGGATTTAGTTGGACTTTGTTGCTTTCTGCCTGCCCTGACCACCGGCCTGTCTACGACTACTCTTTTGCCTGCTCCTTCGTACCTCCGCTGCCCGCACATTGCCGACCTTGCTTGTACCTGACTACCCACCTGTCTGCTCCACCTGTACCAGCCTGTTACCGACCCGGATTGCACCACCGCTCTTCTGCCAAGCACGAGCTTCAGTGGATCATCAACCTACCACCAGTGATCCAGTCCAGCCCTCATGCCCCCTTGTGATCCAGAACTCCCTGTCTGCACTACCAGGGGTTCTCGAACCAGGGCCGCAAGAGAGGTTGTCTCCTGCATAAGCCAGACTCATCCACCAGGTACGTGACAGCTTTTCAACCATTGGATACAAATAAACATAAACCTTTTTGAAATTGGATTACACTATGAGTGGTTCCATCTATCTCTCCATACATGTCACGATTCCTTTCCTGACGGTTGCATCAAATTGGGACACCTGGATGACCTGCCATTGTGGATTGCTCCCTTCTTGGATGCCAGGACACCAAACGGGCTGTACATATGCTGGTTACCCCTGCAGGGGTGCAGGCTTCTGGTGAGTGGGGACACATAAGGGGGAGCACATGTGGATCCACTTTGCAACACAGGAAAAGGGCGTTTTTTGAACTTTGAAGCACCAAGTCACCATTGAATTTATCACTTTATTACCACAGTCTTATAAGTACTATTTTTGGAACTGAACTTTATAATACAGAGTACTATTCAATAGTACATATAAGTTATACGTTTATTTGCTGTTTTGCTTTGCAGGCTTGTTTCACATAGCACTTTGATATACAGGGTGGGCCATTTATATGGATACACCTTAATAAAATGGGAATGGTTGGTGATATTAACTTCCTGTATGTGGCACATTAGTATATGTGAGGGGGGAAACTTTTCAAGATGGGTGGTGACCATGGCGGCCATTTTGAAGTTGGCCATTTTGAATCCAACTTTTGTTTTTTCAATAGGAAGAGGGTCATGTGACACATCAAACTTATTGGGAATTTCACAAGAAAAACAATGGTGTGCTTGGTTTTAACATAACTTTATTCTTTCATGAGTTATTTACAAGTTTCTGACCACTTATAAAATGTGTTCATTGTGCTGCCCATTGTGTTGGATTGTCAATGCAACCCTCTTCTCCCAATCTTCACACACTGATAGCAACACCGCAGGAGAAATGCTAGCACAGGCTTCCAGTATCCAGTATGCACTTTTATATATTTTAATTTTCAAATCACAATTACTTCTCTAATTGTTAGTGCTAGTAGCTACTGTTGGAAAAATAGGTCAGTAGGCGCGGTATCCCCCCAATCTTTGATATATTACACACTCCCAGTACCCTTCATCAGGGGAAAAGAGGGTTTAATTTAGAGGCCATAGGTCTGGGACGCTATCAGAATGGCAAATCTATGACACTCACATTGGTGATGATTAGAGTTAAGCGAACCTGAACTGTAAAGTTCGGGTTCGTACCGGACTTTAGGGTGTCCATGTCCCAAACCTGGACATTTGAGAAAAAGTCCGGGTTCGGGTATATTTTTGCACCTTTTGAATAGCTGCAGGGTAGCCAATCAACAAGCGTTTCACTCGTTTGCCCTTAGAAGCCATCACAGCCATGCCTACTAATGGCATGGCTGTGATTGGCCAGTGCATCATGTGACCCAGCCCGATATAAGCTGGAGTCATGTAGCACTGCATGTCACATGATCTCAGACTAGTGTAGGGAGATGATGCTGCCGCCGCTGTGAGGGACAAATGAGCATTATAAAATCATCTCATACTGGTATAGGCAGAGGTTCCTGCCGCTGGTGTGAGGGATAGATTAGTGTTCTAAAATCATCTCATACTAGTATAGGGAGAGGTTCCTGCTGCTGGTGTGAAGGACAGATTACCGTTATAAAATCATTTCATACTGGTGTAGGGAGAGATTCCTGCTGCTGGTATGAGGGATAGATTAGTGTTATAAAATCATCTAATACTAGTATAGGGAGAGGTTACTGCTGCTGGTGGGAGAGACAGATTACCATTATAAAATCATCTCATACTAGCATAGGGAGAGGTCACTGCTGCTGGTGTGAGGGACAGATTACCGTTATAAATTAATCTCATACTGATATAGGGAGAGGTTCCTGCTGCTGGTGTGAGGGACAGATTACCGTTATAAAATCATCTCATACTGGTGTAGGGAGAGGTTCCTGCTGCTGGTGTGAGGGACAGATTACCATTATAAAATTATCTCATACTGGTGTAGGGAAAGGTTCCTGCTGTTGGTGTGAGGGACAGATTAGCGTTATAAAATCATCTCATACTGGTGTAGGGAGAGGTTCCTGCTGCTGGTGTGAGCGACAGATTACCGTTATAAAATCATCTCATACCGTGTGTAGGGAGAGGTTCCTGCTGCTGGTGTGAGGGACAGATTACCGTTATAAAATCATTTCATACTGGTGTAGGGAGAGGTTCCTGCTGCTGGTGTGAGGGACAGATTAGCATTATAAAACCATCTCTTACTGGTGTAGGGAGAGGCTCCTGCTGCTGGTGCGAGGACAGATTAGCGTTATAAAACCATCTCTTACTGGTGTAGGGAGAGGCTCCTGCTGCTGGTGTGAGGGACAGATTACCGTTATAAAATCATCTCATACTGGTGTAGGGAGAGGTTCCTGCTGCTGGTGTGAGGGACAGATAAGCGTTATAAAATCATCTCATATTGGTGTAGGGAGAGGTTCCTGCTGCTGGTGGTCGTCGTCCTTGGAGAGGGATGTGGTCATACTCTAC
>BLSH010017863.1:64551-81044 GCA_018402905.1 Glandirana rugosa | reverse complement strand
CCAACAGCCGGAAATTCATACCTACACTTTCAAAGTTGTCACCACCCAAGGTGGATTAAAAATATACCCAAAAGCCAATTCTGCAGACTCAGGAGGAACTGCACGCAAGACAGCGATTACCATATTCTCAGCAAACCCTTAACTGAAAAATTCACCCAGAAGGGTTTCCCTCCTGATCTGGTCACAAAAGCACATCAAGATTGTGCCACTCTCCCCTCCACCACTACCCACGCCGCCCGTCAACAAAACACCTACTCCATCAGATTCACCACCCAATTTCACAACCAGCACAAGAAAATGGAGGGAGTCATCAACAAACACTGGCCAATACTTTTGGAAGACCCACACCTCAAAACCATACTGCTGCCCCGCCCCAGTGTAACTTACCGGAAGGCCAGGAACATTAAAAGCAGGATAGCTCCCAGTAAGCTGAAAGCATCTCCCAAAAAAGGCCCTAACCATCTATGCCTCATCCCATTGGTGGGCATGTACCAGTGCAAGAAAACATTATGCCTGACTTGTAAACATGTGAACCACGGACAAAAACATTTCACCATAAAAGGCAAAACATACCAGATCTCCCAATTTTTTAATTGCTCCACGGACTTTGTCATATACTGCCTCTCATGCCCTTGTAAGCTATACTATGTGGGTCGCACCATCAGGCCTCTAAGACAGAGATTTGGCGAGCATCGCAGGTTTGTGGAAGGAGGAAAAGATAACCACAGTGTACCCAGACACTTCCTGACACACCATGACTGGTCATCTGCTCAACTCAAAGTATGGATAATTGAAGCCATACCCAATACTCTACCACCAGCAGAACGATATAAAAAGCTATGCCAACAGAAGATGTATTGGATATATCATTTAGATCTTTTATCACCCGGAGGGCTCAATGAGGAAATTGACAGTAACGTCTTCCTCTGATAACTAACTTCAGCCAGAACACCTCAGCAGCACCCACCTCGGACCACCCAGCCTGAAGAACACAGCAGGTCCCCACAGCCTCAAGTCCTTTCATCCACAACACAAGCCGACCCTCAGGATGCCTTAGGGCATCCTCCATCTTATACCATTCATGACTAAATAAGGCCTAAGCTGTGTTTACCTACCTCAACCATAACCCCTGCTGGCACTTTTTACTCTGGTCACCCTCGCACCTGTGCTTCCATATTTTTTAAAAATAGTTTACATACGGGTTGCATATTTTTATTCATCTTAGAGATTTTTTATTCATCTTAGCTTATTTATAGATCATAGATCTCCATATACGCTTGATTCACAATGTTTATTTATATATCTCATACATGGTTCACAGATTGGTTTACTCAAGTAGTAGAGAATGTATAGACCGTACATAAATGTGGTATCCCATAACAATCTTACAACTTTTTTATATAATTTTAGAATAATTGTTTACAATAACTTATAAATTAAGCAGTGACATCAGTCATTACCAGCCACCGTTTTAATTTTCCATTTTAAGACGTTTTATCTAGAATCACTAGTTCATTAATAGTGTATTTTAATGTTGTAAAAACGCTGAAATATTCCAAAACGTGTCCAAAAAGTTTTACATGGAATTTTATATAGAAGGTCATATGGTCTTAAAGCTCTTACCGTAACACATTTTATATATATATTATTATTTTTTTTTTTATACACTTCTTATATTTATGCCATTTACCCACAATATGCTATTTATGTATTTACCGTATTTTTCGCCGTATAAGACGCTCCGGAATATAAAACGCACCTAATTTTAAAGGAGGAGAATCTAGAAAAAAAAATTCTGAACCAAATACTGTAGTAAAATATTTTCATCACGTAATGTCCACCATTGCCCCCACTCATCACTGTAATTTCCACCATTGCCCCCTACTCATCATCACCATCACTGTTCCAGTGCAACATTGCCCCCACACTAGTAATAATAGCCAGTAACATTGCCCCCACACTAGTAATAATAGCCAGTAACATTGCCGCCACATTAGTAATAATAGCCAGTAACATTACTCCCACATTAGTAATACTAGCCAGTAACATTGCCCCCACATTAGTAATAATAGCCAGTAACATTGCCCCCACGTTAGTAATAATAGCCAGTAACATTGCCCCCACATTAGTAATAATAGCCAGTAACATTGCCCCCAACATAGTAATAATACTCACTGTTGCAGAAGCGCGCTCTGGTAGGATCCGCCGCCGCCGGGTGTACCAAGATGGCCGACCGCTCCGGAGCTAGGCCAAAGCCGCGGCCTTTCCTAAGGCCGCGGCGGCGTTGCCCTCCGCGGAGGCAAACTGTCTATTCGTCGTATAAGACGCACCAACTTTTCCCCCCCAGTTTTGGGGAAGAAAAAGTGCGTCTTATACGGCGAAAAATACGGTACATCTGCACCACCCCTCCCCCCACGGAGGTCTGCCACCAATCAGCACCAAACTGCCCAAAGAGGTGGAGTTTGAACATAAACCCCTCCCACCTTGTGCTCCATAAAATCTCCCCCACCACCACTGACAAACAATTACGGCCTGAAGAAGGGGTTGAGCCCCGCAATGCGTCGCCATCTCCAGCTGCCCATTGGACGAGAGGACCACCTGCATCTGCCCTGCACGGACGACCGAACGGTCGTTCGCGCCAAAACCAACCAGAGCCAGAGGAGGAGACGCCGGGAACCACCGACGCCGCCCCCCCCCAGCCCACCACCGCCAGGCAGACCAGGATCTCATCCTAGCAGACATCCCAGCAGCCATCCCAGACAGACCAAAGGACAACCATAGCCAGCAGTGGCTGACACTGCAATGCGTACCTGCATACTACCATTGTGAGTAGTTTTAATCTTGTTTAATAAAATTGTTTTTTTACACTACTGCACTTAGAGGCGCACCTTTCTTGTTCTTAGTTTGGAGGAAGAGCCGGAGCGACCGTCCCCTAGACAGTACGCCTGCTACTACCCACCGCACCCAGGGACCTAGTAAACCAAAGGCAGCTCAAAGGAGTTCCCTGGCGTGGCAGTTCTTCAGACAATGTGCTGACGACAAGACAGGAGTGGTTTGCACGCTGTGCAATCAGAGCCTGAAGCGAGGCATAAATGTTCTAAACCTGAGCACAACCTGCATGACCAGGCATCTACATGCAAAGCACGAGCTGCAGTGGAATAAGCACCTCAAAATTCAAGAAAGGTCATGGGCTCCTCCTGCTTCCTCTTCTGCTGCTGCCTCGGCCTCTTCCTCCACCTCTACAGTGCCAGTGTCACCTGCCACCCAGCAAACAGAGGATGTGACAGCAACGCCACCATGTCCGCCACCGTCCCCAAGCATTTCCACACCATGGTCCCATGGAAGCTTACAGCTGTCCATCTTCCAAAAACTGGAGAAAAAGAGGAAGTACCACCCTACCCACTCGCGATCCCTGGCCCTGAATGCCAGCATTTCAAAATTCCTGGCCTTTGAAATGCTGTCATTCCATCTGGTGGACACGGACAGTTTTAAAAACCTGATGGCGGTGGCTGTCCCACAGTACGTGGTTCCCAGCCGCCGCTACTTTTCCAGGCGAGCCATCCCTTCCCTGCACAAACAAGTTGGGAACAAGATTGAGTGTGCACTGCGCAACACCATCTGTGGCAAGGTCCACATAACCACTGATACGTGGACCAGTAAGCATGGGCAGGGATGCTATATCTTGCTAACTGCACACGCAAATGTAGTGGCGGGTGGGCCTGAGGCGGATAGCAGTTTGGCGCATGTCCTCCCGCCACCGAGGATTGCAGGGCATTTCTCTTTGCCTCCTGTTGCCTCCTCCTCCTACTCCGCTTCCTCCTCCTCTACCACCTCCTCATCCATTCAGCGTAACACCTTCACCACCAACTTCAGCACATCCAGGGGGAAACGACAGCAAGCTGTTTTAAAACGGATATGTTTGGGGGATAAACCCCAGACTGCGCAGGAGCTGTGGATGGACATTGAACAACAGACCGATGTGTGGTTGTTGCCACTGAGCCTCAAGCCCGGCCTGGTGGTGTGCGATAATGGGCAAAATCTCGTAGCAGCTCTGGGCCTAGCCGGTTTGACGCACATCCCTTGCCTGGTGCATGTGCTGAATTTGGTGGTGCAGAAATTTCTAAAAAAACTACCCGAATATGTCAGAGCTGCTGCACAAAGTGCGGGCCGTCTGTGCGTGCTTTTGGGGTTCTCACCCTGCTGCTGCTCGTCTGTCTGTGCTGCAGTGGAACTCCACCTTGCTCATGCTGGAGAGACTGTGCGAGCAGCAGCAGGCAATAGTGGAGTTTCAGCTGCAGCACACACGGGCCAGTCGCTCTGCGGAACAGCACCACTTCACCACCAACGGGGGCCTCCATGCGAGACCTGTGTACCATATTGCGGTGTTTCGAGTACTCCACCAACATGGCCAGTGCCGATAACGCTGTTCTCAGCGTTACTATCCCACTTCTATGTCTCCTTGAAAAAACACTTTGGGCGATGATGGAAGAGGATGTGGCACAGGAGGAGGAGGAAGAGGGGTCATTTCCACGGTTATCAGGCCAGTCATTCACAAGTTTAATCGGAGGGTGGGTTCCTGCACCAGCATAGGCCAGGTAAAAAAATTTCAAGCCAGGGGACAGTTCTGGAGGATGAGGAGGACGAGGTGTGATGAGGAGGAGGAGGAACCCTGTTCACAGCAGGATGGCACCCAACGCAGCTCGTGGGCATCACTGGAGCATGGCTGGGGGGATACGGAGGACACAGATGATACACCTCCCACAGAGGACAGCTTGTCTTTGCCTCTGGGCAGCCTGGCACACATGAGCGACTACATGCTGCAGTGGCTGCGCAACGACAGCCGAGTTGCCCACATTGTAACTTGTGCTGATTACTGGGTGGCCACCCTGCTGGATCCCCATTACAAGGACAACGTGCCGTCCTTAATTCCCTCACTGAAGCGTGATCGGAAGATGCGCGACTATCAGCGCACGCTGGTAGAGGCGCTGCTGAGGGCATTCCCAAATCACACAGGGGGCTCAGTGAAAGAACAAGGCAAGGCAGAGGAGGAGGAAGAGGTCGCCAACGCAGCTGTGGCACCGCCAGCACCTCAGAAGGCAGGGTTAGCATGGCCGAAATGTGGAAAAGCTTTGTCAGCAGCACGCCACAACAAACAGCACCACCAGCTGAGGCAACGTCTTAGCAGGATGCAGCATTTCAGCAACATGGTGGAACAGTATGTGTGCACACGCCTACACGTACTGACTGATGGGTCTGCCCCATTCAACTTCTGGGTCCCCAAATTGAGCACATGGCTTTAACTTGCCCTTTATGCCTTGGAGGTGCTAGCCTGCCCTGCAGCCAGTGTATTGTCTGGAAGTGTGTTTAGCACGGCAGGGGGCGTTATCACAGACAAGCGCAGCCACCTGTCCGCAGCCAACGTGGACAAGCTAATCTTTATTAAAATGAACCAGGCATGGATCCCACAAGACTTGTCTGTACCTTGTGCAGAATAGCCATTTATACCGGCCTCACACAGCCATGATTTTCCCGAATTTCCAGGTGTCCGCTCAACTCTATTGATGATTATATGTGTTAGTAGTATGGCCATTATCCACAGACACTTAGGGTGAATATTACTATTTTTGTGCCTTTGAAGTAGATATTCTAGGTGCTGGGCATTGTTTTTAACATACCATGGTAACTATTTTTATTATGGTGTGAATAAGGCAGAACACCAACACCAAGAGGTAGAGCTTCAACTTTTTTTGATTTTATTTTTTGTTTTATGACAGTATGTACAGTATATATTCAGTCTATCCCTGCTGGGAGAACACACAGTGATTATTGCTAGCGGCTATAGCCGCTGGCAATTATCGCATGAAAAATCAGACTCATCAATCAACTTCCCAAACATAATTTGAATCTCGTCCAGTCCCTGCTGAACCAGCTGAGATTCGAACCGTCTATTGATGGCTTTAGTATAGGATTGTTCATACAGTGCAGTGACCTGCATTTTTCTGCACTGGATCAATGCAGTTCACTATTAGGGTACATAAAAAAAAACAATTATTTTAATGTGAATGAGCCCTAAAACAATTGATAGCTCTGCTTGGCACATTAGTTTCTCAATACTAGGAGCTTGGGACAAAAATTATTGAATTATGTGTATTACACATAGATACCATTTCTCAAGATATCTACAAAATAATTAAATCAACAATCCTGTGTTATGTCTTGCCATGCCACAACATGTCATCAAAGACGTTCTGACCCTATTGATAAAATTACCAAAATATGATTAGATGATCAGCAAGAAAATATCCTTGGCCTATATATCTGTGAGCAATGGTATGTCCTTAGATTCTCTAAGTATTGATCTTGGGGGGGGGAGTGTCCAAGATGGCGCGGGGAGTGGACACTTTACTTTGAAGCTCCGCTGACCGGCTCAGGCATCCTTCTCTATCCGGGTGCAGGAAAGCTCTGACTGGCCCCACTTCTGTTCCTAGTCTGCTGGCTGCCCGTGGGTATGCGCAAAGGCCGTGGCATGGGTCCTGCCAGTACTGTGCTAGGTCTGGGAGTGAAGAGACAGGAAGTGAAGGGAGCTCCAGCCGCCATTACAACCCGCAGCATGGCTGCACAGGCAGAGAAAGAGGGCGCTCTGCACCGGCAAATTCTGTGGAATTCCAGGCACTGATGCAGGCAATCACCTCCTGTCAGACTACCCTGACTGAAAAGATAGACCATGTCTATCTGGAGTTCGGTTTTATCCTCAGGGACATGGATTACTTCAGAGGCCACATGGCGAAGGCCGAGCAAGGATTTCAACAACTGAGCATGTCCAGAGGAAGCATGCTGCAGACCTATATACTCTGAAGACAAAGGTAAAACACTTAGAATCCTGGGCAGAAGATGCGGAGAACAGCAAGCGTCGCAATAACTTGCGCATTTTAGGGTTACCAGAGGGGGCAGAGGGAGCGAACCCCACTGCCTTCACTGAAACTTCTCCCCCATTTTGCAGTGGAGAGGATCCATCATATTCCATCAGCTAGGGGTCATCCAGGAGCCACTTCCTGGACCATCATTTTTAAACTCCTGAACTTCCATGACCGGGACCTGGTGCATGCGGGAGGCCCGAACCCTGGGAGATCTCCGGTACAAAAACGCTAGGCTTATGGTTTTCCCGGATTATTCTGTAGAGACCCAAAGTCTCTGGAAGACATTTGATCATGTTTGAGTCTGCTTGAGGTAGAAAAACATCAAATACTCAGAGTCCAAGATGGAGGTCAGGTACGCTTCTTCACCTCACCATAAAATGTGGAGGCCTGGCTGGATACGTACACAGAGTCTGATCTTTCCAAGTTATTTTTTGGTGCTCCTGGAGCTCTTACTGACCTGGGCCTGTAGCGCACCTGTTCTCTTTTGGTGCCGGGAACCGCTCCTTGACTGGGTAATGTATGTTACAACTTTCCTGACACCTACCTGGATGCTCTTGATTACTACTCCTTGCTGCTGCAGGAGACCCTGTGGGTATGACTGTTGTCTGTATTTAGCTACCCTTTTTGACTTTCTATTGGAGACACTATGTTTTCCCTGGCACATGTTTGTATTACAAGTTTGAAACACCACTGTTCCATTTAAGTACTGTACCCCCAGGCGACTGGGAGACCTGCACCTCACTTTAATATGCCGGTTGGACCTGTTTGATGCCTCCTTCTTAGATACATTTTGGTCATAGACCCACTGCCTCTTGTGCATATTGCTCCCAATGGGTGAAGTTTTACAGTGGACAGTTTGGGAAATTGGGCCATCCTCAGTTTTGGGAGGGTTGGTAGGGTGGGGGGTGGAAGGGGGGGGGGTATTTGGGGACTTTGGATTGTTGAGTTGTTTCATTTTGATGCTAATGCACATTACTTTGGTTTTGAAAAATAACTCCACTTTTGTTGAGAAAAAAACATTCCCCTCTGTGTGATCTATGTATATTTCAAGGATTATAACAGCCTTTGTTGCAGATTCCTACCTTACATTTTCTCCTTGCAGGCTGGGAAGACACCGGGACCAGACGGTTTCCCGGTGGAGTTTTATAAAGCTTATTCGGAGGAACAAATTTCTGGCAATGCTTGCTCGCTCCCTATGGGAGGGTATGGTCCCTTCCTCCATGTCTGAGGCGGTGATAATTGTGGTACCTAAACTGGGTAAAGATCCGGAGAGGTGCGCCTCTTTTCGTCCCATTTCACTATTAAATGTGGACGCTAAACTGCTCACGGATATTCTGGCTCACAGACTGAATATGGTTATCACCGACTTAGCACATCCAGATCAGTCTGGCTTTATGCTGGACAGGGGCATAAACATCAGGCGGTTGTGTACACTTATTGCTAGCTCGACCAAGGACTCCCTGGGCGTTGTCGCTTCACTCGACGCAGAAAAAGCGTTTGACTCGGTCGAGTGGGAGCTCTTCTGAAAAGTTCTTTGGGTTCGGGCCTAATTTTCTTTGGTAGGTGCATATTAACTGGGGAAAGTTGGTCCTGTTCTCTCTTAGTCCCTTGAGGTCTGGTGGGGTGACACATATGTCGCTACAGTGGGTGGAGGAATTCACTTACTTGGCTGTCGGAATTCAGGCCAATTTGAATGCTTATCAGGAAAAGAATATTGAACCGTTGGTTTCACAATTCACTCAAAAATACCAGGCGTGGCACTCCCTCCCGATGTCTCCAGTGGGCGGGGCGAATTTAGTTAAAATGATTTATGTACCTAAGTTCCTATACTTCCTTAGGAATACCCCAGTCCCATTTCCCTCTTTGTGAAATTGGATAGTATCATCACGTCCTTTGTCTTGGCAGGTGGGACCCCTAGGCTGGCTCGGACCACTCTCCAACTGGGTGGGTGGGACCCCTAGGCTGGCTCGGACCACTCTCCAACTAACCCTTTCCCAGGGTGGCCTGGCCCTCCCTAACCTCCAGCTGTACTATTGGGCCGCTGTGTTAGTAACAGTGTGTTGGTGGTTTAGCCAGCCTAGTAAAAACTTGGCGGTCACGTTGGAGGATGCACTTTTGGGCTCCTATGCTGCATTGACTAACTTAGTTTATCGGGGTCCTACAGCCCATCCAATGGTTATGGGTCCTATGTGTACAACGATTGGGGTCAGGGTACAGTGCGTTGGTGGTTTAGCCAGCCTAGTAAAAACTTGGCGGTCACGTTGGAGGCTACACTTTTGGGCTCCTATGCTGCATTAACTAACTTAGTTTATCGTGGTCCTAGAGCCCATCCAATGGTTACGGGTCCTATGTGTACAACGATTGGGGTCTGGGTACAGGCTAGGGGAATCTATAAGAAGGAGGCCACTTACTCACCGCATGTATCTCTGTGGGGTAACCCACAACATCTAGCCCAGATTCCGGTTCCCCTTGTATCACAAAATATGTGTGTTAAAAAACAGTGAGTGTGTGCTGAGCGTGCTCCTGCACTTAGCACAACAAGCCCTTTGTTCATCACGCTGCCCCCTTACAGAGGAGTAGACTGGCCCCGGTGGAGTGACGTCACAGAGGCGCGCTGTGAGACTCGGAGTGGGACCAAGAAGAAGCCTGGCCAGGAGGACTGCCGCCATTCCACTCCACCTGCTGCAACTTGCACACACTAGATTGTGCTACAGCAATAAGGAAATAGCCCTCTTGTCTCAAAATGCAGTTGGCCTGTATAAAGCAGCAGCAGTCAGAACGGTAATTAAGCTGTCTTCCTGGTCCCCCAATATGGCGGCCTTTGCACTGGAAGCAGCAGTTACATTTTTTAAAGCTGTAGAAATGCAAATCATCCTCTGAGTTCTGATGTGCTACTCTGCATTGTAATTTTCTGAACTAAATATTGTGTCCATACATCTTTAGTATAGAGAGATCTACATTGAGTGTATCCATGTGCATAGTCAGGGATGCCTGGTATTGTTGAATCTTCTGCATAATCTGTTCAAGCATTGGTTCTCTGGATAGTTGTTTGTCCTCTGTCTGGAGAGAGTTCCTATAATCTAGTGCAGCAAAGGGTGAGATGGTGTTTGCCTCTATAGGAGTTGAAAAAGACTCATCCACACCCCATTAACGATCGCCATCTCCCACATGGACTAGTGGGGCTGCTGCCACCTTGATCTGCTGAATTAGCAAAGTAGAAAATACATTAATCTGCATTTTTTAGAGTGTTTTGCCCAAGTTTTACCTTTGAGGCAGATGCAAAAATCTGTTATTAGCATAGGGAGGCTGGAAAGACCTTGATGCACAGGATGGCTGATCAGGATTGAGACCAAAATTGCCTAGCAGTGATAGAGCTTCAGGCAGGAGCTGCTTGCATGCCAGAAATTGGCCCCTCTCCATTTTCTTACCTCTGTTTTTCTAATTTTTTTGTGATGTCTCTAAATGTACCCCCTCAGTCTAGTGGACACCAGAGTTTGTCCTTTCTGGCCAGTGTACTCCTTAATTCAATAGCCCTATTCAGATACATCTCCTATCTTCCTTAACACTTTTAGTGTAAATGGAATGCTGTTATAGCCCTTGTGGCTATTGTACTTCTATGGCAGCACTGAAATGGAGGGGCATAAAGTGTATTTTACTAAGAAAAAAAGATCAATGCAATATAATAACGTGTTGCAGTAACACACAGTAAAACACACATGTGCTGTGCTGGTTAGGTGAGCTGGTGAATTATTCAAAACGAATGATGCCACAATGCATTGTACAGAATAATATCATGATGGTATTATGTAGATTATATTGTGATACCACTTATTTAGTAGGTGCCCCAACGCACCTAGCCATAGCACAGCACATGTGTGTTTTACTGTGCGTTACTGCTAAATGTTAGAGCATTGCATTCTCTACAATGCATTGTGGCATCATTCGTTTTGAATGATGCACCGGCGCACCTAGCCAGCACGGCACATGTGCGTTTTATCATTTCACAATGTTCATATGTGCACTGTGAAGGGCTGCCTTACTGCTGCATTTACAATAAAACCTGTGTTTGGTGTATTGACATTCAAAATTGTATTTCAATGCATTTTAAAATCTGTTTTCCTCTGATCTGCCAGACGGATGGAAAATAAGGTTTCCATCCGTCTGTATTTAGCGGATCGGAGCGGAACAGATGTCAGAGGATATGCCACCACTGACATCCGTTGCTCCATAGAGGAGAATAAAGTAGTCTCTGATTATCTTGTGTAGTACCTCTGCAGTCTCTGATTATATCCTGTAGTACCACTGCAGTCTCTGATTATTTTTTGTAGGACCTCCACAGTCTCTGATTATCCCCTGTAGTACCTCCACAGTCTCTAATTATCTTTTGTAGTACCTCCGCAGACTCTGATTATCTCCTGTAGTACCTCCGCAGTCTCTGATTATCTCCTGTAGTACCTCCGCAGTCTCTGATTATCTCCTGTAGTACCTCTGCGGTCTCTGATTATCTCCTGTAGTATCTTCGCTGTCTCTGATTATTTCCTGTAGTACCTCCGCAGTCTCTGATTATCTCCTGTAGTACCTCCGCGGTCTCTGATTATCTCCTGTAGTATCTTCGCAGTCTCTGATTATTTCCTGTAGTACCTCCGCAGTCTCTGCATCTCTGACTTGACAAACCTTTATCTTACCTTTATCTCCACGTATTGATAGCCTATGCTCGTGCCCCTACTAAAGCATTTAATAAATGGCGGTCTGACATACCGGACCTTTCCACTGAGGACTGGGAGGATTGCGCAGGCTCCTACATCAGCCAAAGACCGATTTAGTCAGTTAAAATTCCTCCACAGAGCTTACTATACCCCTAAAGATTAGCAGCCATCTACTCGCAGCACAGCTCTGACTGCATACATTGTCTCTCCTCTACGGTAACGTTCTTCCATATGATATGGCAGTGTCTGGATATTCGCCCCTTTTGGCGGTCAGTCCTGGACACTCTCAATGACCTAGGTGAGTGGTCCCTCCAGCCTGATCCACATCTATTACTCCTGGGTATCATGGATGACATTGTAGCATCTAGGCATATGAAGTTACTTTTATTATATGCACTTTATTATCTAAGGAGAGAGATCCTGCTTAGATGGAAACAGTCCACCCTACCCACACTGGCTATTTGGATATCTGCAGTTAATGCGGTTTTGCCACTGTATAAGTTAACGTATATCAGTAGAAACTGTCCAAAAAGGTTTGACAAAGCATGGTCCACCTGGATTGACGCTCATGTTCCTGTCATGTCGTAAATGACTATTCCCCTTAAGATCTGCAAATGTCCTTAAAATAAAAGACAAATGCAACTCATTTTGGAGCTGTTCCCAGTTTGGTTTGTGAGGTATAAAGAACTGTTGTAACTACTGTATGGTTATTGCAAGAAAGGATATGTTAAGCCTGGTACACACGGTTTGACAGTCGTATGCAAACGGTCATACGACCGCTCGTTGTATGATCATCCGACCGTTAGTAAGTGCGATTAGAACAGCCTACGTATGACTGTCATACAACAGGAGTTGTATGAGCAAACTATAAATCTTTGGTAGTACCAACAAACAGTTGTACGACCGTTGTATCGTGTGTACAAAGAAGTTGGTCCAACAAGTTGTACTGTGCAAAACACGCATGCTCAGAAGTCAGGAACGGCCGGAAGTGTCCGTTCGTTCCTAATTCACAAATGACATGCACCTGAACTTTCTCTTTATACATTCATTACACATCACTACGTTTGGCTTGGTCATACGATTGTGCAGTGCATGTCAGTACGGAAGTAACATGGTCCACCATATGATTTGGTCCGTTCGGTCGTACGACCGTTGAACCGTGTGTACGAGGCTTAAGAGGGGCCCGGGACTGTAGAGATTTTAACCACTCCAGATCCGCGCTATTGCCATAGTACGGCTCCAGCGCGGATCTGGAATGCCGGGACGACGTCCATGGACGTCGTCCCCTGTGCACGCTCCTCGCGCGCCCCCTAGTGGAGACCCGCCGATCTCTTTTAGGAGCCTCAGAACGGGGAACCGCCGATGTAAACACGGCGGTTCACCGTTCTGTGACAGGGGACATGACAGATCTACTGATCCCTGTCACTGGGATCAGTTAGATCTGTTATGTCCCGGCCAACCCCGCCCCCCCACAGTTAGAACACACCCAGGGAACATATTTAACCCCTTCACTGCCCCCTGCAGGTTAACCCCTTCACTACCAATGACATTTACACAGTAATCAGTGGATATTTAAATTTCTGATCGCTGTATAAATGTCATTGGTCCCAAAAATGTGTAAAAAATGTCCGTCATTTCTGCGGCAATATCGCAGTCCCGATAAAAATCGCAGATCGCCGCCATTACTAGTAAAAAAAAAAATAATAATAAAAACACCATAAATCAATTCCCAGTTTGTAGATGCGATAACTTTTGCGCAAACCAATCAATATACGCCGATTGTGATTTTTTTTTTACCAAAAATATGTAGAAGAATATATATCGGCCAAAACTGATGAATAATTTTTTTTAATGGATTTGTACTTTAGCAAAAAGTAAAAAATATTGTTCTTTTTTGCAAAATTGTCGCTCATTTTTTGTTTATAGCGGCGATCAGAAATGACGCAGAGGTGATCAAATACCACCAAAAGAAAGCTCTATTTGTGGGAAAAAAAGGACGCAAATTTTATTTGGGTACAACGTCGCATGCCTGCGCAATTGTCATTCAAAATGCGACAGCGCTGAAAGCCAAAAATTGGTCTGGGCAGGAGGGGGGTTTAAGTGCCCAGTAAGGAAGGGGTTAATTACCTTTTTTTTTTTTAATGACCTTTTCAGACACATATTTATATATCCTTTAACTTATGTGAGTACATATTAAAATATAGATGTTAAAAAAATGGTAATTGGCTTTAGGCTCGAATATATACCTGCTTATTGTAAAGTATATATTCATTGAGATCAGTGGAGCTCCTTCTCCGGGACTAGCTTCTGCAGTGCATAGGTTGTCTCCTCTGGTTTTCTCTAGGCAATGTAGGCATCCCATGTCTAGATAAATACAGACAGAACCCATGAGTGTAATCTTCAGAACTCACTTATCTTTTCCTAGTTCAGAGTAGACACCAGGCACACCAACCCTTGCTAAGCACTTCTCTCTGTCTTCATCTTCCCAGCACACAACAGTCAGGTGCGGGTTTACTTTTCAGAGGTTGGCAAACAATAATTTCAATAAGCTAAGTGGCAAAATAATCTATTTTAGGTGGCAGAGATTATTCTCCTTCAAGTATCCAAGTGCTTCATCACTTCCTATAAAAAGGCTGCTTTCTCCCAATTCCTGCAGTCACTACAATTCCTCAAATTTCTTCCCCCCTAGGGGTACTTACAGCCCATGATTCAGCATGATTTCTAGTTAATTGTTGCAGGGGGTACCTAACCAATGCATGCTCGGTAGGCCGCCCTCCAACTAGCACTATCCACCTGTATGTGTATATACAGTATATACACACAGCCTATCACAGGGGGTTCTAAGTGACAGACCTTTTGCCAAGTACCAAAGGGGTGGTGCCTGCCCTTAAGGGGGCTAACACCCTGCTATACATACTTATATCTGCAGTTCCAGGACTTCTGGGTGGTTTTAGATTTGCCTCTTTCTCCCTCCCACATGATGATGACTGCTTCACTAACCAATAGGCATGTACAGAGAGCAGGAAGGGAAGAGCAAGTTTTGGCACTTGGCATCAGGAAGTGCCAAAACTTTGCCTATCAAAACAGACCCAGCATTTGAAATCAAAGTCAAGGTATTAGAGCCTTTACATGCCTGCAATTTATACTTACAGAAGAACTTTATATTAGAATATATGTTAGGCAGCCACATTTTATATTTATTTATTATTATTTCAATACTATGGAGACCCCCCGACCAAAATCTTAGAACTTTATTAAATAGATTCAAGCTCCGTATTGTAGGCCTTTTATTGTTAAAACACATTATTTTAGTTCCAGGCAAGTGACTTTGTCTACAGCCAAAACAAGAGAAACCACACCACTTCAGGCAAATTTAGGTGCAAACAAGTCCCAGGGGCTGACCCGGCTCACCACCGTCCTCAGCCGATATGAAGACGAAAACGAAGTGGTTGCACACTGGAGCCAAATGAATGCTTGATAAGAATTCTTTATTGTCAGATGCCAGACAAATGTACGGGAGTCACAGTTGACTTTGTTTTCTTCTTCATATCTGAAGTGACTTTGTCTAGGCTGAGTTGATATAATCCCTCTGCGGCAGGCAGGAGGAAACCTTTTCTCAATTTCCTCTCCCCCAGTGACCAGAAAGCAACAGTGTAGATTTTGCAACTAACAAGCTGATTAGCTGCATTAAGGCATTAATTGGTGTCAGACATTTGTTGTCACGGTTGGGAACTGCACAGGCACCATGGTTGTGTCATCTCTGAACCAGCATTTCAATCCAGGAATCAGATGGTGACCTTGAATAATGTCTGAACAAAGATGGCTTGGTCCTTTTGAAGAGAAAGTAGAGGGAGGTATCATCAAAGAATATACAAGATAAAAGTCCGCGCACACAAAAGTAACAAAGTTATAAGGAAATGGTAAAAAGTATAGTGCAGGCTGCTCGCAAACAACAACTGATCCAATTGTTCCAATAGATATAAAATAAATTGCAGCGCCCAAACAGTATGAGGTAATATTAATAAATAGTAATATATAGGTAGTAAAACACTAAAAGGTTATAGTCCCAACGCAGGAGAATAAAAAATATGAGAAATGAGTCCCAATATTCATGTATCCAAATATTTCAGGAAAATCTTATCTGCATAGAGACATTCAAAAACGCAGGGGTATTCTGATAAATCCAATAAGTGGTAATGGATGTATGCTTACCAGAATCCCATAGGACATGCGCAGATATCAAAGTGAATCAATTGGATGAGTGGTCAGATGTCATCAGAGGTCCTGGTGAGGAACATGCAGGTCACGGATATCCTGGAAGAGGTGGTCCGGAACCTCTCTGATGTCATCAATAATCCAAGGGTCGAGACCAGGAAGGGGCGAGGACCAAAATCCTTGTCCGGATGATTGCCTCAAACTTCTCCAAACGGTCACTCTCACAGGTTTTTGGTGAATGGCATATTGCCGAGAATAGAGACAAAAACCGCAATAGTGTAATACTGTATAGTATTATTTATTTAAAAAAAAATGAATCATACTCACAAAGTATAAGTCCACCCCCCAATATGGGGTCTACTGCCGATAACCTCGGCTTTGCGCAGCCCAAAGGTATGGGGGGGACAGTGCTAAAATGAAACTCTCGAGAGAAATAAGAATATGAAACACTCATACTAAGTAAAAAAAAATTTATTTATTATGATATGTCATAATGTGATAACGCCAAAAACAGAGATAAGAGCCGTTATACGGTAAGTGGTTTTTGGACACTCTCACTGGCAAACCTCTTCAAACTCCGTTAGTAGGCCTGTTCCTAAAACCAGGAGCGGGGAAGGACCAGAGCTGGGAACCTAATAACTACTGTAGTCTCTCC
>BLSH010017863.1:34799-53395 GCA_018402905.1 Glandirana rugosa | reverse complement strand
TTTTCAAAAAGATCGTTTTTGCATTGATTTTAACCACTTCCGCCCCGGAAGGATTTCCCACTTTAGGACCAGAGCACTTTTTGCGATTCGGCACTGCATCGCTTTAACTGACAATTGCGCGGTCGTGCAACGTTGTACCCAAACAAAATTTGCGTCCTTTTTTTCCCACAAATAGAGCTTTCTTTTGGTGGTATTTGATCCCCTCTGCGTCATTTCTGATCGCCGCTATAAACAAAAGAAGAACGACAATTTTGCAAAAAAAAAAACAAATTTCTTACTTTTGCTAAAATACAAATCCAAAAAAAAAATATAAAAAAAACATTTTTTTCTATCGGTTTTGTTCGATTTATATTCTTCCTCACATTTTTGGTAAAAAAAATCGCAATCGGCGTTTATTGATTGGTTTGCGCAAAAGGTGCCGCGTTTACGGATGATGAGAATTCATTTCTGGGGTTTTTATTTTTTTTAAATTTTGTACTAGTAACGGCGGCGATT
This sequence comes from Glandirana rugosa, assembly GCA_018402905.1. Taxonomy (NCBI): domain Eukaryota; kingdom Metazoa; phylum Chordata; class Amphibia; order Anura; family Ranidae; genus Glandirana; species Glandirana rugosa. The sequence continues at coordinate 52,900 of BLSH010017863.1, read as the reverse complement.
TGCGATTTCTAGCGGTACTGCGATATTTCAGCAGACATTACCTACAGGGGGGTACCTTCTCTTAGGCATAGGATTTCACCTAACGTGATAGATCCTCCTAGCAAACCATCCTTTTTCCAGGATTTAAAAGGGTACTTTAAATGTCAAAGATGTCGTGTTTGCAAGTTAAATAAATGTAAAAACAGGAAAATCCCAAGCTTTATGTCCACGGTTACTGGTCATAGTTTTGATTTAAAATTTTTTAGCACTTGTGAGACTAAGAATGTCGTTTATTTATTGACATGTCCTTGCAACAAACAGTATGTGGGGAGGACCACGAGGGCATTCAATGTTCGTGTAAATGAACATATAACGAATATTATTAAAGGGAAAACGGATCATAGTGTCCCCAAACACTATTTAAGGTACCACAACCGTAACCCAGAGGGAACATTGTACCAGATTATTGATAAATATGTCCCCCCATGGAGAGGCGGGTGGGTGAAAAGGGGCGTTTCCCAGTTGGAAACGTCCTGGATCTTTTCCCTTAAAAGTTACCACCCCCATGGGATGAACGTTGATTGGGACATCAATTCTTTTATCAATAAAGCATGATTTAAATTTTAACACGCAACCCTTTTTTTGCCCTAGTCTGCCCTCCAAATTTTTTCCTTCATTATCGATTCCAGTTTTATACATTTTCCTTTACAAATTAATGCATGGAATTTTTTATCACCCAACTTTTTGTTCCAGTGTATCTTTAGTGACACAATTTCTTTTTTAACACCGATGTCTTTTTGTTTATTTTACGAGTTGGAATGTCAGGACTGTCATTTAATATATATATAATATGTATGAATTCCCTTTGAGTTATTGGGTTATGTGATATTAATTTGTGTCGTTTACACACAGGTCTCTATGTACTGCATTTTTTAATTTTATCTTTTACGACTATCATAAGATAGTTTATTACGCTGTGGATTCTCCATGCATTGCAAGTTTATTATGTTGTGGACTTTTTATGCACTGCAAGTCATTTTTTATAACTAATCTGGCGCGATTTTAACCCAATATGTTTAATATAGTATTTTATACATTTTAATTATAATATATTGTAATATTTTTTTCACAATTCATTGGCACTATTTTTATACTTATCTTTTTATAAAGAGATACCTACTTGTACACATTTTTTATTTTTTTATATATCAGTTTTTTTGTATATCAGTTTACTCATGCACTAAAAACACACACTCGTCACATTTAATAGAACACTACATTCTTTGCTGTCACCAATTGTTTGGCGAGTCATCATAGGTCTTGGATCGTTTCTAATATATGGAGTTAGCTGTCAAACGTATCCAAGACCATTCACTATCACTTAAATTCACTAATATACAATTATGTGTATATCTGTTTTTGCACTGTATTTATTCACCTGTATCACGGTAATTTTTTCAAGCTGTATTTGGCTTTTGGATATATATGTGTTTTATACTTCCTTTGCTGACACTTGTGTTCAAAGGAAGTGATGTAAACACCATCTGCTTTATTGATATAACCTTGACCTGAGGGCGCTGATCTATGACCATTTCCGGTCTGGGCTCGATTCACCAGGTCTTACTGGGAATTTTATCCAGCCACATAATTATTGTTGTGGTTGCTTCACTGTTTTTAGATTATACCAATTTCTTTTCATATCATTCTTCAATTCATTTTTGATTTTAACATCCCCCCTTTTTAAATGGATATGTTCATGGTCTTAGTATAACACATGTGGATATGGGATAGAGGCATGGAACTCACGCCAATGGGCGCCATCTTTTTTTGACATAAGATGGAGTCCTGTTCCTTGCCCTATATGTTAAAACATGATGATATGAAATTGAGGCGTGGAACTCACGCCAATGGACGCCATTTTAATGAAAGGTGACTTCCGGTTTTAGCCCTCAGTGGGCGTGTCTGTCTATTTGGAGTGCATTTGTTATATATACGGGTAGTGACAGGTGGGGGGTTATACCCCAGATGACGGCTATTGGAGCCGAAACGCGTCGAGTTTCCATACCCCCCCTGTCACGATTTTACTTTGAGAGCTCTCTTTATTCTTATACTTTGTGAGTATGATTCATTTTTTTTTAAATAAATAATACTATACAGTATTACACTATTGCGGTTTTTGTCTCTATTCTCGGCAATATGCCATTCACCAAAAACCTCTGAGAGTGACCGTTTGGAGAAGTTTGAGGCAATCATCCGGACAAGGATTTTGGTCCTCGCCCCTTCCTGGTCTCGACCCTTGGATTATTGATGACATCAGAGAGGTTCCGGACCACCTCTTCCAGGATATCCGTGACCTGCATGTTCCTCACCAGGACCTCTGATGACATCTGACCACTCATCCCATTGATTCACTTTGATATCTGCGCATGTCCTATGGGATTCTGGTAAGCATACATCCATTATCACTTATTGGATTTATCAGAATACCCCTGCGTTTTTGAATGTCTCTATGCAGATAAGATTTTCCTGAAATATTTGGATACATGAATATTGGGACTCATTTCTCATATTTTTTATTCTCCTGCGTTGGGACTATAACCTTTTAGTGTTTTACTACCTATATATTACTATTTATTAATATTACCTCATACTGTTTGGGCGCTGCAATTTATTTTATAGGTATCATCAAAGGGCTGCTGTGATCTCTGTAAGGCCCCTTTGACATGAGCGGAGCCCGTTTTGATGGGCTCTGCTGCTCAGCGGGGATCCATCCGTTTATCCCCGGTGAGCTGGCGGATGACAGGACAGTCTCTGCACTCTGTGCAGAGACTGACCTGTCACAGCTCCATTCTCCTCTATGGAGATTCGGATGAACACGGACCGTTTGTCCGTGTTCACACAATCCGATGGAAAATAGGGTTTCCGTCCGTCTATTTTTGGCGGATCGGAGTGGATTGGATGTCAGCGGACATATCACTGCTGACATCCATCGCTCCATAGAGGACAATGGAGCGTCCGTTCGGGTCCGCCTGAAAAACTGACAGGCGGACCCGAACGATCCGCTCGTGGGAAAGAGCCCTAAGAAGTAATAAATATCTCAAACTGTTAGACCCCTTTCACACTGAGGCAGTTTTCAGGTGTTCTAGTGCTATAAATAGCGCCTGTAAAGGCGCCTGAAAACTGCCTCTCATGCCACCTGAGTGCTTTGACACTGGGGCGGTGCGCTTGCGGGACGGGAAAAAAAGTCCTACAAGCAGCATCTTTCGGGCGGGTTGGGAGTGCTGTATACAGCGCTCCCAAACCGCCCCTGCCCATTGGAATGAATAGGCAATGTTTTCAAAGCGCCTGAAAAAGCTTTTTCAAAGCGCTGCAACACGGGAGTCTTTAAACCTTTCTTGGGGATTAAAAGCACCCCATTAGTGGCCGAAAAGCACCGCGGCCCCAGTGTAGAAGAGGTCTAGCACTTACATATTACAATTCATGTTTGCATTTAACATAAAAAATACAATTAAGTGAAGGTATCTGATGTTTTGTCCTTGTTACGAGGTTTGTTTCCATTGCTATATATTTGCAGAGCAGCAGACTCTAATTGGAGTAAAATTATTCTCCAATCAGGTGAAATTGTGCAAGTATAGAGGGAGTTAGATTTAAGAGTGCTGTAGTACAGGAAAAAGAATCAGCCACATGGATGAAATAACAGTGGTGGTTTCCCATTCTCGGGGAACATGGCCCCACTGGTCGTGGTGCTCATACCCCCAGCCAGTAGATGTCACTAGTTACAGTTGCTATACATGTTTCCTTTACTCGGGCAAGTTAGCTCTAGTTCCTGTTCCTGCTATGAGATGCTCAGAATCCTGCATGTGTATTATGGATGCACTCTATAAGTACTCTGGTTTCCAGACTACAGGACACTACATGACACAACACTGGCTATGTTCCTGAAGGGACAGCTGAGTTCTTCCAGAGACAGAGATGGAAATAGAGGCTTTATCCTCCCTTGTAACCAAGACCTGCTGAGTGAGAATGCACCTGGCACAGAGTACTTGATGCATCTGCCAAGATATGAGTCTGCCAGAATGCTATAAGAGACTCAAAATGATACTTGAAAAATTACTTCTCACGCTCCATCAAGTTCTAATAAAGAGTACCTGCTTAATTGTCACACCTGAGAGCCTGATCTGCTGATCATGAGTTATGTTCTGTTTCTCCATTGCTAGCGTTCCAAAAGAGAGAATGAAAGAAGTGTGGGGAATGAACGTTGGCAAAGCAGGGTGAGGTGTGAAACAACCACATAAGGGTGGTCCCATCAAGAGAGTTTGATGTACTCTCAAGTGTCACAATGCTCAGGTGTGAATGGGCACCATAGGATACAAAGAGAATCCTCATGTTGAGCAGTAAAGCAGTTCTAGAAAATTTCTTTCAAATCCTACTGGTGTGAACTGAGGCTAAAAGATACACCTGGGGTCTTCTGTGTCCTTAATCATAGGTGTGTGCAGCCTATTGTATCAAATACACATGCATGTGTGTGTGCCTACATATATATGGCCCTGGCACATTGATCTCCCTGCTGGCGCAGTGAAAGAGAAGTGCATAAGCACTTCTCTTATGGCAGAGCCAATACGAGGGAGATCTTTCCCATCTCATCACCTGCACACAGAGCGATAATGTGCACGAGGTGATTATGGTGGGCCCAAGCACACCCTGTGCTCACGCCTATGGCCTTAAAAAAAAGGTAAAGTGGTTGTAAACCCTTTCATATACTCAGTGAAGTTACTGGCCTCAGGTGATACACAGAGATTAAACAAATCATCCTACATACATTGTACCTGTTTATCTACAGCCCTTTTTCCTCTATATCTGTTCAAAATTTTTAGGCTGAGAGTTTAGAAAAAAGGGGGTGGAGCGCTGAAGGTACACTCTGTAGAACTCAGGACTCACTGAGGAAAGCTCTGAAAACTGATTGGAGAGAAGAGACCCCCCCCCCCCTCCACACGGTAACTGAGGCTGTTAATCAGCTGGCGGTACCTCCAAAGGTCACCATTTTTCTCTTGGTGTCAGGAAAACTTGTCAGAAGTGATTCATGCAGAACTATGAGGCAGCAGAAAAAAGTGCTCTTAATTGAGACAAGTACACATTATAGGAGGATATGCTTTGTTCATATTTTATGTCTGAGGTTTACAACCACTTTAACCGCTTGCCGACCGCTGGTCGGCAATTGACAGCGACAGAGTGGCTCTGTAACGAAAATCGCCGTCATACGACGGCGGGCGCGATACAGAGCCACTGTGAGCCTCCGGCGGCGCGTGCTCACTGTGTCCGGGGGGGTCCAGGGAGCGGGTGCGGCGGCTTCGATTGCCGCCGGCCACCCGCGATGCCCCCCCCCGGAGCGAATGAGCGGAGGTCCGTGTAAGTAAACACGGACCTCCGCTCTGTGTGAGGGGGAAGGGCTGTGATCACAGCCTTCCTGTAAGTGAAGGCTGTGACCACTTCCTTTCCCCAGCTAGGCAAGTCCCCCTACAGTTAGAACACGCCCAGGGAACATAGTTAACCCTTAGCGCGCCCCCTGCAGGTTAACCCCTTCACTGCCAATGGCATTTACACAGTAATCAGTGCATTTTTATAGCACTGATCGCTGTATAAATGCCAATGGTCCCAAAAAAGTGTCAAAACGTTCCGACATGTCTGCTGCAATATCGCAGTACCGCAAAAAATCGCAGATCGCCGCCATTACCAGTAAAAAATAAAAAAAAATGAAAAACCCCAAAAATGAATTCTCATCACCCGTAAACGCGACCACTTTTGCGCAAACCAATCAATAAACGCAGATTACGATTTTTTTTATCGCAAATATGAGGAAGAATATAAATCGGCCAAAAACGGTGAAAAAAAATGTTTTTTTATATTTTTTTTTTGCATTTGTATTTTAGCAAAAAGTAAGAAATGTGGGTTTTTTTTGCAAAATTGTCGCTCTTCTTTTGTTTATAGCGGCGATCAGAAATGACGCAGAGGTGATCAAATACCACCAAAAGAAAGCTCTATTTGTGGGAAAAAAAGGACGCAAATTTAGTTTGGGTACAACGCCGCACGACCGTGCAATTGTCAGTTAAAGCGACGCAGCGCCAAATCGCAAAAAGGGCTCCGGTCCTAAAGCTGGAAATCCTTCCGGGGCTGAAGTGGTTAAGTAACCATCATTGCTTTCAGGCCCCATTAGGTGTAGCATTACAGTTCTAAGTTCACTGCATCACTGTTCTTTCTTTTTGGCTAGCTTAAAATCCTATTAGTTCGTTGGACTTTGGCTGCAGTAGAGGTGACATCTGGAGACTGTTTTGATTTTCTTTCAGCAGTCAACACTTCTCTATTATCAAGAGCCAATTTCTCCCAGAGAAGAAAATCTCTTGGTTGTATCCAACCACAATAGCCAATTTCTTTCACAGAATAAAATCTCTTGGCTGCATCAAACCACTCATCCCAGCCATTTCATATCACATTTGTAATGCATGGCCAGCAGGAAGGAGAACTCAGAAGTTAATTGAGGACTACGAGGAAAAAAAGATGTACTCAGTTTTTTAAGTCCTTTATGTGTTGTGTTGAGTAGCTACAACATTGCGTACACAGGGTTAGACGATCACACGTACGATTGCGTGGAATCGTATGTTGGCTGTTGTATGCAGCATACTGACTGCACTACACCATCGTACGTCCGGGGAAAGAACGTTCAGGTGCTTGTAATTAGCATGCAGCCATTCCTGACTTTGGGCATGCGTGTTTTGCACAATACAACTTTGTTGTACCAACTGCTCTGTACACACGATACAACGGTCGTATGAGAGCTTGTTGGTACGACCAAGTTTTCTAGTCTGCTCATACAACTCCCTTGTACGACCGTCGTATGTTCGACTGTTCTAATCGCGCATACGAATGATCGATATCGCATACAACGGTCGTGAGTACGACCTGTTGTAAGCGATCGTCGAACCGTGTGTACGAGGCTTAAGTCACCCAGAGTGAGCAATTGAGGCATCCACGTATTGTTCCCGTAATTGGGTCCAATGATCGACACCTTTGAGGATATATAGCAGAAGACTCTGCAAGCATTAAACATATGGAGCTCGAAAGAGGAGTCATTTATATTGTCCTCAAAATTCATCAGATTCAAATATCATGCTTTAGTGTAGGCTTGCAAATGGAAGGAATATTTTTTGGATGTTTGCTTTGGGAAACCTTTCTCAACCTCCTTATCCATGCAATCTACGTGCAAAAGAATTTCTTCTTACTGGAAGTGAAAAGAAGCTGCAGCCCTGGTCTCATCCTTATAAGGTTGAACTGAAACACTGTTTGTGCTCAAATCCAAATAGCTTACACATATATAACAGAATATATACTAGAGGGATGAAATCACTCAGTTAATCCTCTGCAAACTGTTCTACACTTCCCTATAGAAGAATGCAGATGCTTGCATAAAAAGATTCCAGGTTTGCATATGTAGCCAGGAGCTGGGTATACACACTCCAGGCAATGAAAAGACATTTCTACTATTAAACTTAATGCAGATGTTCCCTCTAGTGCAGGGGTGTCAAACTGGCGGCCCTCCAGCTGTTGCAAAACTACAAGTCCCATCATGCCTCTGCCTGTGGGAGTCATGCTTGTAATTGTCAGCCTTGCAATGCCTCATGGGATTTGTAGTTCCGTAACAGCTGGAGGGCCGCCAGTTTGACACCTGTGCTCTAGTGTTTCAGTTTTCTGATCTGTGACTCTAATAATGACAAGAGAGAGATGCATTCTGGGAGTTGTAGTTTGCTTGTGAAGATTTACCCCCTGGCTGCAGCTGGAGAGAACTACCAAAGGGCTGTGGGAGGAGCAGGTTTTCTGGGAGCAGAGGTGCCTCATGGGAGAGACTATTTAAGCAAAGGATTTGGGCCTAACAATATCTCTCTGGATCGGCGCAAATCTGTAAACAAGGGACTCTGTTGCTGAAAGTGGCGGAGACGCGGCCTGCCTTCATAGACTGATCAACTCAGATACCCTGCAGGACTTCAGTAAGCAACCTGAGTGACCTGCCCTGCAGCAAGTGGGGCCTGTTCCTGATACTTACAGTCTCGCATGGACAATAGATCCAGGAGAGCCACGTGAGAGGCGGTGGAGGCTGATCCTAGGAGCCAGAGACCGGAGTGATCATCATCATCATTTCCATCATTCTCATCCTCATCATCATCATCAGTGGTGGACACAGCATCTGCATCCTCTGTTCCTGTGTGGTGAGTTGGTGAAAGCCCATCCTGACAGAGGCCTATTCATTGACTTTGGGAGTGGAAGCTAAACACAAGCATTCATATTTCACATTGGGTTGTTGCTACTTGTAGTTCCACGGATTTAAGTCAGTGATCACTGTGAAGCTTTCATTGCTCTGCTGCAGAAAGAGTGTTTTATACAAATACATTACACTTAGGAATTTGTTTGTTACATCAGTCTTTGCTTGGTATATACTGTTTAATCTGCAAAAGCTAGCTGAAGATCAACTGATCTATCAAGCAAGGAACATTGAACTACAACTATTTCTCATTCCCTTCCCCCCACGTAGTGAGCCTATACTACTTTGTCAGAGTTTGTTATACAGCTACATTCACCAAAGAACTCTCATCCTCAAAGCAGGTTGAATATTGCTGCATTTACTATTCTGGTGTTATACCTGTTTATTTATGGTTTGCTGGTGTTATACCTGTTTATCTACTGTTTGCTGGTGTCATGTGAGTGAGCAGTAGAGAGTGGTCTGACACCTCCAGGAGTCATTCCCCTGCTCTCCTGTGCCCCACTCTCATGCACAGTATATAGATATACAGTTGTGCTCATAAGTTTTAATACCCTGGCAGAATTTATGATATCTTTTTTTTTCAGAGAATATGAATGATAACACACAAACATTTCTTTCACACATGGTTAGTGTTTGGCTGAAGCAATTTACTATCAATCATCTGTGTTTACTCTTTTTAAATCATAATGACAACAGAAATTACCAAAATGACCCTGATTAAAAGTTTACACATCCTGGCGATTTTGACCTAATAACATGCACATAAGTTGACACAAAAGAGTTTGAATGGCTATTAAAGGTAACCATCCTCACCTGTGACCTGTTTGCTTGTAATTAGTGTGTGTATATAAAAAGGCAATGAGTTTCTGGACTCCTGACAGACCCTTGCATCTTTCATCTAGTGCTGCACTGACATTTCTGGATTCTGAGTTATGGGGAAAGCAAAAGAATTGTCAAAGGATCTGCGGGAAAAGGTAGTCGAACTGTATAAAACAGGAAAGGGATATAAAAAGATATCCAAGGAATTAAGAATGCCAGTAGTGTTCAAACTCTAATCAAGAAGTAGAAAATGAGGGGTTCTTTTGAAACCAAACCATGATCAGGTAGCCGAACTAAAATTTCAGCCACAACTGCCAGGAAAATTGTTCAATATGCAAAGAAAATCTCACAAATAACTTCAGGACTCTCCGAAAACATGTGGTGTGGCTATTTCAAGTTGCACAATAAGGAAGCACTTGAAGAAAGATGGGCTGCATGGTCGCGTCACCAGAAGAAAGCCATTACTAAGCAAATGCCATGAAGTATCCCACTTACAATACGCCAAACAGCACAGAGACAAGCCTCAAACCTTCTGACACAAAGTCATTTGGAGCGATGAGACCAAAATTGAGCTTTTTGCCACAACCATAAACTCTATATTTGAAGAGAAGTCAACAAGGCCTGTGAAACACAGAGGTGGATTGCTGATGTTTTGGGGATGTGTGAGCTACAAAGGCACAGGAAATTTGGTCAAAATTGATGGCAAGATGAATGCAGTATGTTATCAAAAAATACTGGAGGAACATTTGCATTCATCAGCCAGGAAGCTGCGCATGGGATGTACTTGGACAATCCAACAAGACAATAATCCAAAATGCAAGGCCAAGTTGACCTGTCATTGGCTACAGCAGAATAAAGTGAAGGTTCCGGAGTGACCATCTCAGTCTCCTGACCTCAATATCATTGAGCCACTCTGGGGAGATCTCAAACGTGCAGTTCATGCAAGGCAGCCCACGAATTTCCAGGAACTGGAGGCTTTTTGCCTAGAGGAATGGGCAGCTTTACCATCTGAGAAGATAAAGGGCCTCATCCACAAATACCACGAAAGACTTCAAGCTATCATTGATGCTAAAGGGGGCAATACACGGTATTAAAAACTGGGGTATGTAAACTTCTGATCAGGGTCATTTGGGTAGTTTCTTTTGTCATTATGATTTAAAAAGAGTAAACACAGTTGATTCATAATAAATGACTTCTGCCAAACACTAACCATGAGTGAAAGAAATGTTTTTGTGCTATCATTCATATTCTCTGAAAAATGGCAACAAAATCATAAATTCTGCTAGGGTATGTAAACTTATGAGCACAGCTGTATAATATAATTGCAAATAGTCCTGGGACATTAGAGGAAAATTGACTACTGGAAAGATTTTAGAAGGTAATTATTAACCACTTGTGGACCACCCGCCACAGCGTGACGGCGGCAAGGTGGCTCGTTATCGCGAAATGCCGTCACAGGACGGCGGCTGCGATAACTAGTATTGTGAGAGCGCGCGCCGCCAGAGGCCCGCTTGCGCACTCCCTGTGTCCGGGGGGGGGCGGGGAGCGGATAGGGCGGACTCGATCGCTGCCGGTTACCCGCGATGGCCCCCCCGCAGTGAGAGAACGGAGGTCCATGTAAGTAAACACGGATCTCTGTTCTGTTAGAGGGGGAGGGGCTGTGATCATAGGCTTCCTCCATATGGAAGCCATAATCACTCCCTTCCCCCAGCCAAGCCAGCCCACACACAGTTGGAACACACCCAGGGAAAACATTTAACCCTTAGAGCGCCCCCTGCAGATTAACCCCTTCACTGCCAATGACATTTACGCAGTAATCAGTGCATTTTTATAGCACTGATCGCTGTTTAAATGCCAATGGTCCCAAAAAAGTGTCAATATGGTCCAACATGTCCGCTGCAATATCGCAGTACCGCTAAAAATCGCAGATCACCGCCATTACTAGTAAAAAATAATTACAAAAAAAATCCCAGAAATTAATTCTCATCATCCGTAAACGTGGCAACTTTTGCGCAAACCAATCAATAAACGCCGATTGCGATTTTTTTTTACTAAAAATATGAGGAAGAATATAAATCGGCCAAAACCAATGGAAAAAAATGTTTTTTTATATATTTTTTTTGGATTTGTATTTTAGCAAAAAGTAAGAAATTTGTTTGTTTTTTTTGCAAAATTGTCGCTCTTCTTTTGTTTATAGCGGCGATCAGAAATGACGTAGAGGTGATCAAATACCACCAAAAGAAAGCTCTATTTGTGGGAAAAAAAGGATGCAAATTTTGTTTGGGTACAACGTCGCACGACCGCGCAATTGTCAGTTAAAGCGACGCAGTGCCGAATCGCAAAAAGTGCTCTGGTCCTAAAGTGGGAAATCCTTCCGGGGCTGAAGTGGTTAAAGCATTGGTTATTTTAGTTATAAAGTTGGAGTTCCACTTTATGGCTGAGTCCCTGAGTAGGATTACTTCAGAATTTCTTCCATATGAGATGCCAGTGATGGTGCTACTTGGGCAGCAATTTGAAAGCACTTCCACTGGTCTGAATTGTACCATTAGAAGGCCTCCGCCCTACCACTGATACTTGTTATAACCTGCATTAGCCCTAGTGGATCAGGTTAAATAATTCATGAGGGAATGATCCTACTATCTTGGCTCTACTTCTATCCCACGTTATCCCTTCTCAAATTCTCTAGGTGTGTATGTGTAGAGGATTTACGCTATTATTTCTTGATTACTCAAGGATACCATTTGCTATTGCATTCATTCCAAGATTAATATGAAGCTCAACTGCTGAATCTTGCCAAAAATAACTGCGTACAGCTTCTGGCCACCTATGTTGTACTGTGTTACGTAACTTTCCATAAGTAAGCATTTCAGAATTGTACAATAGCTAATAGCTAAATGCAAATAACACACTTGCTATCTTATTATCATTGAATTCATAACCTGGACCAAGAATAGTGTTTTTTTCATTAACAAGGATACTTTTTAGCTATATAGATTTTATGGGCTTGTATTAGTATATAGTTTACATAATACAGAGATAATTAGAGTATGTTTTACTTTTTACTGTTTTTTTGTACATTAGCCCCAAAGAAGGAGAAGGCTAGATCCCCCTGAAATGTGTTGGCTGTATTTGATGCTCTATACATGTTTCAAAAAATCCATCAAGTGAAATGTGAGTCAAATGTGTACTGGCTGGGAATGATCATCCATCGATGCCTGTCATCCCGGCAGGTCACCCTGGTGAATGACATGGGCTTACCTGAGGTGCAGAGTCTAAGTACTAACCGGTGTTCTCCAGAGCTCCTGATGGTGTAGATGGATTTAGCTGTGTGTTAGCACCAGGTCACAGTCCTCATGTTCGCCCCACCAACAGGTGAGCAAGTCGGGGTCCAGTAGCGGATAACAGGTAGAAATATTAAACAAAAGCATAGTAAGTAAACAAGCGAAAGGGTCAGTAACGAGTAGTTGCAGGCTGGGATCAGGCAGAATCGTAGTCAAGGAACAAGGGTCGATAACTAGTGGTAGCAAAATATTGACAGCAGCAGGGAAGACAGGAGCAAGATACTGGCTGAAGAGAGAGCACAATAATCTGGCAAACAGGAAGTTCAGAGACATGGCTTAAATCAGGAAGTTCATGGGAGGAGAAAAGTGTTCAGGGTTCAAGACCAACAAGGTTCAAGACAGGAACTGTCCGGAATTCCAGGTAGCTTAGCAAGCAGAGGCATTGCCTGACACAACGGAGGTTCTGGGTTCAAATCCAGGCCCTGACAGGAGAGCTGTGCAGCTCTCCTTCTGCTGTCTGTGTTTTGGACTCTGCCTGCTTTACTTGACCCACTGTGGTCTCTCACTTTGTGAGTGCAATACAACAATTTGTTTTATTGATAATAAAGCCAATACTACACTATCAGCTTGTCTGCACTCCTTCACTCCCTCTCTTTCTGTTTTTCAGCTTTTGGTTGCCCTGCAGGTACATAGGTGGCTGCACAATCTAGTTAATTGGTTCAACTTGCTGTTTTGTTTTCTACTGCCTACGGGATCCATAATTGTATACCAATACCATTTACATGTCATTTGATTCATGGGTCATTTGACTCATGCTATTCACCTAATTTGCTACCTGCTTCATTTTGGTTAAGTAACCCTTATCCTTTGTGCTCCTCATTGCATTTACCGCTTTGCATCTGTGCCTCATTAACTGCAAGTGTGTTACTGGGGGTTCATCAATTTGTCCTTTGATGATTTCTTTCTTTTACATTATATTTACTTTTTATCCACTTTTCTAGAGTTGATACAACCCTCTTCCCAAACAATTTTTTTCTAAACAATTCCCCCAGTGATCATATCTTTTCATGTGGACATTTGTTTATCAATTACTGGGAACAGTGTGCCTCTTGCTAATTTTGCTTTGGTTGTCCTTCAAGCGAGATGGACTTTAGTACTAGGAGCTTCTCTGTACACATCCAAGAAGACTACATCTATAACAGTTTTTCCACTTTCTAGGAGTCAAAAAGACATACAAAAGCTAATTAGGTAATTTGCCTACATTTGTTCTGTGAGAAGCAAAACTCTATCATCAATTGCTATGCTATTTTAGCCATTTAAATTTAAATCCCAGCTATAGTTACAGAAATAAATATTTAGTCAGATAGACATTGTACTATTTTTTTAAATCAATAACCAAGTTTATTGTAAAGAGAGAAAGCTTCAGAGCACAGAAGTATGACATACATTGCATCCATGAAAGCTTTTCATAAGTATTATATCTAACTGTGTAACAGAGTCTTATATACATTTTACAATGTTGCTCGTACCTGACAATAAACAATAGGGCTACAAGTGTAAATTGTCATCCAGGCTTGCTCTATACAGTGTGACAGGTGTCTGGAGTGGATAGCCACCTGTCCCAAATCTTGGAATATTTTAGCGGACATCCACGATGCTCATATATGAGTTTCTTATATGGTAAAATAGTGTTAACTTCCCTCATCCAATCTTGTATCATTGGGGAATTGGGTCTCAACCATGCCTTAGCTATAGTTTTCCTAACAAGGAATAGAGTTTCTCTTAGAAAAGTGGCCGTGTACTTATCCCTATCTACACTCGGTAACAAGCCCAGTAGGCATAGTTTGGGGTCTAGGGTGGCTAAGGAACCCATGTCGTCATGTATGAATCGTATAGCCTGGGTCCATATCATATGGTAGAATATCCCCACCTCAAGACCGCATCTGGGACACTCAGGGCCACCACCATATTTAGCGAGTCTTTGGGGAGTGAGATATGTCCTATGCATAATGTAGAGTTGAGTAAGACGGTCCGGGAGTCTGGGAGACACTAACCGAACACCATCCATAATCTCTTCCCAGTCCTCGTCCTGGATGGCTCCCAGGTCCGTCTCCCATTTTGTTTTGAGATTGTATGCTAAGGTAGTAGTGGCAGGGAGGCGTATGCTTACATAAAGGTTGGAAATTAGTTTTCATGAGTCCTCACCCTGCACTACAGTGATCACGTCAGGGATGGTCATATTTGGGTAGCCTTCGGTAAATTGTGCTGTAAGGGCATGCCTCAATTGGAGAAATCTGAAGAATAGTGTATTGGGCAGGGCAAGCTCAGTTTTTAGTTCCTGAAATGTCTTTGGTCCACTGGGGGTCAGGACCTGATGAAGGTATAAGACAAGGGAGCGGTGGGAATCCGCCAGATACAAGACCATGTCGTCCACATAAAGGCCAATCTTTTCTTCGAAGTCCCCAACTCTTAAACCCTCTATTCTCCCTTTAACCCTTATAGCGGATGCCAGTGGCTCCACCTCCAAGGCATATAATGGGGGAAAGGGGGCACCCTGACGGGTACCTCCACCAAGAGGGAAATCATCTGACAAGCACCCATTTACTAGCAACCTTGCTCTGGGGGATTGATACAGTAGCTGAACCCATTATATGAACTTTGGACAAAAACCAAATTGTTGCAGACAAGACCATAGAAACTCCCACTCCACGGAGTCAAAGGCTTTAGTAGCGTCCAGGGCGAAAATCACCCTGGAGCCGACTTTATCATGAGAGGTCTGGATGTTCATAAAAAGTCTCCGGATCTTCACGGCTGTGTTTTAGCCAGCCATAAAGCCTGTCTGATTGGTATGGATCAGAGATAGAATCACCTAGTTGAGGCGGGATGCCAGTATTTTGACCAGGATCTTTACATCCACTTGGAGCAGTGAAATCGGTCTATAGGACTCCGGGAAGTGGGGGTCCTTCCCCGGCTTGGGAATGACAATTATTTCTTCCTCCTGCATGGACCCAGGTAGTTGTTCTGTATCAAATATATGCTGGTAGAGCGCTGCTAGTTTGTCTATCAATAGGTCTGCGTATATCGCATAGAATTCGAGGGGTAGTCCATCCATACTGGGTGCCTTTGATTTGGCCAATTGGGAGATGGCAGTGGAAATGTCATCAGGGGTAATAGGGGCTTCTAGGAGCCTCACCTGATCCTCTGACAGTTGCAGGAGGGGTATATCCCGCAGGTACTCTGCGGTACTTAGAGGGGTGTATGCTCGTCTGCAGGTATATAGGTCCGCGTAGTACCTTTTAAATTCGCCAGCCACCTGTTGGGGTGTGGTGACTCGTTCTCCCCCCGAAGTGGCCAAAGATACCACCACCGGGGGGTCGCGTCTAGATGGGCCAGGTATGCCAGCAACTTACCCACTCGCTCCCCGTGCTCGAAGATTCGCTGTCTGGTGAAAAACAGGTGCTGCTTCGCCTGCTCTATGTGGAGTTGCGCCACTAATTGAGAGCAAGCTTTAAGGTTGTTACTGTTCTGTTTGTGCAAAAGCAGCCTCCAGCCCCTGAAGGTGGTCCGTGGCCTGACTGAAGGCTATTCTGGTGTTGGCTTTGTGCCTATTAATGCATGCCTTAAAGGTCTCCCAAACTACCCCCATTGAGGAGGTCTGCTGATTGGTTTCAAGGAAAAATTGAAAATCACTAGTTATGTCAGATTGAGCCTCCAGGGCCGACAGCCAGTAGGGATTCAATCTCCATTGGCCATCTACACGGTAATCATATAATTGCAGAATAATCCAGTAGGGGGCATGGTCGGATAAGTGCCAGGGCGTAAAGCCTGCAGCCACCAGCTTTGTTAGCAACGTCGGGGATAAAAATATTAGGTCAATTCTAGAAAGTGTATCGTGTAACGATTTTACCAAGGGGTATAGATATCTCCAAGTGTCCGTAAGAGCGAAATCCGTTATCAGACAGCTGAACCGGGTAGGACCCTCGGAGAGTGTCCCCACCCCAGCCACACTAAGCCTATCTAGAGCAGGGGTGGTCACCATATTAACCACTTGCCGACCGCCCGCCGCAGCGTGACAGCGGCAAGATGGCTCGTTATCGCGAACCGCCATCACAGGATGGCGGCCGCGATAACTAGCATTGTGAGCGCGCGCGCTCCGCCGGAGGCGCGCTCGTGCGCTCACTGTGTTCGGGGGGAGCCAGGGAGCGGCTAGGGCGGACTCTATCACCGCCGGCTACCCGCGATGGCTCCCCTGCACTGAAAGAATGGAGGTCCGTGTGTGTAAACAACACGGATCTCCGTTCTGTTGAAGGGGAAAGTGGGATGATCACAGCCTTCCTGTATATGGAAGCTGTGATCATCCCCTTTCCCCAGCCAGGGCAGCCCACATACAGTTAGAACCCCTGCGGGTTAACCCCTTCACTGCCAATGGTATTTACACAGTTATCAGTGCATTTTTATGGCACTGATCGCTGTATAGATGCCAATGGTCCCACAAAAGTGTCAAAATGGTCCGACATATCCGCTGCAATATCGCAGTACCGCTAAAAATCGCAGATCGCCGCCATTACTAGTAAAAAATAAAAAAAAAATAAAAACCCCAGAAATGAATTCTCATCATCCGTAAACGCGGAAACTTTTGCGCAAACCAATCAATAAACGCAGATTGCGATTTTTTTAACCAAAAATATGTGGAAGAATATAAATCGCCCAAAACCGATGGAAAAAAATATTTTTTTTGGATTTGTATTTTAGCAAAAAGTAAGAAATGACTGGGAAATAACTATACCAGGGTACACACTATACAGGAATGACAGAGTAGGGAAGAGGGGAGGTGGAGTTGCCATATATGTAAAAAATGGCATAAAACTAACATTAATTCAAAAGACAAATTAAATACTTGAAACCCTCTGGGTCTGCCTTCCAACCAGGGAGGGATCTTCCCTTAGAATTGGAATAGTATACAGACCCCCAGGACAGAGTGAAGATTATGATAACTTGTTGATTGATGAGATAACTCAAAAGGCAATGAAGGGAGAGGTTTTGATTATGGGTGACTTCAACATGCCTGACGTTAACTGGAATTCTCAAACTGCTATTACAAGCAGGAGCAGGGATATAATGGAAGCGCTGAATGGGGTTTCTTTAAAACAGTTAGTAAAAAGCCCAACCCGAGGTGATCATATTCTTGACCTAGTACTGACAAATGGGGATCAACTGTCTGATGTTGAGGTGGGGGAGAATTTGGGTTCTAGTGATCACCAATGTCTTTGGTTTGATATTAAAACAAGAACTGACAAGGACAAATTTTGCTGAAATGGGGAAATTTCTAAAAAATGAACTGAAAGGTTGGAGCAAAATGACAGGATTAAGTAATCAGTGGGCACTATTAAAGTCTACCATCTTGGAGGCAACTAGATTATATGTCAGGCAAGTTAGTAAGAATAAACGGAAGAAAAAACCAATATGCTTCACCAAAGAGGTAAGTAGGATAGTAAAGGGGGAAAAAATTGCATATAGAAGATTCAAGGAAACAGGAGGTGCAGCTGACAGAGAGGAGTATAAAAATAGACAAAAGGAGGCCAAAATCTGAAATTATCACGGGTGACTAATGAATTAGGACAGTAAAACGAGGTTGGAAAGTCAAGTAAAAAATCTTTAAAGGGGTAAAGTCGTTTTAAACAGGAACAGTCAAGAACAAAATTATAGTTTGGTTT